>JAUCBJ010001165.1:0-77459 GCA_032718475.1 Nemertoderma westbladi
TTTATGTATTATTATAATTTGTATATTTCTATAGCGCCAAATTTACATGAAAACACCCTGTGGTGCTAAAACTTATTTTCAACTCTTAAGTTTCGATTTAAAAAGTTCAAAGCCGTCCATCTTTTCTTTCCGGTAATTCGTTCCTAAAACTACAATGAGAACATCACAGATTGCAGGGCAGTCACGTATATTTAAATCAAACCAAACCTAAGCTTTGAAACTATATCAAATTTGAGGGGCGAGTCAAAACTGCGAGCCATCAGCGAAATGTTATAATTATATTATGGCCGTTTTCTAAAAGTCTCTGGGGTCGGGTGTGTGTGTCAGTGTGTGTCGGAAGTCATAATTGTCGAAATCCAGAGATATAACTAGCCATAGTAAATTTATAATTGTTCGCTAAGATATCTTGTAGCTTTTGCTGCACAAAGGCCCCACTACAGTTTAGTGTCATTGTTATTTTCAATTAAGGTAATATATCAATTCAAACTAAACTTCATGCTACTGTGTAATACTTTTGTTCAATAGACCATGCAGCAGTTGACTGTATTGTTTAATTATAATTCCCACAGCCGGAACCAGTACAGTATTGGGTCTCAGTGGACTAAATATAAGATATAATACCACAACCGAGTGAATATAATACCCCGACTTCCTGTTACAGTATTCAGCAGACCGAAATAATACTTTAATTACCTTCTACTTACAGTAATTGTTGTGAAACTACAGTATGCCTACAGTCTACAGTGTTTGGTTGGTTTTGAGTAAAATTTAATCCCCACACAAACCCCAGTCACGAACAATAATTGCTTACCAGACCATCTACCGTGATCATAGACGTTTTGTGACACTGATGGTGATGGTGGCTGGTTGCGAGAAAAGGGACCTGGGGGTCGATTTTGCGTTTTTAGGCCTATTAGATGCAGAATTTTCTGGGCTTTCCGAATATGGAGCCAGTTTTCGTTAATATCGTTTTTCGTTAAAAAGTTAGGAGTGTTTAAATAAAAACAAAAAATTAAAAACGCAGGTCCCTTTTCTCGCAACCAATGTTAATTTTTTGATGTGGTCCCTTTCTCTGGTCCATCTCAGGTATTTTTCGTGCTAAAATTTTCAAATGTTTTTATAATTCACTAAAATTAATTTTTTTGCGCTATATAGCGGTTTTTTTGTACACTGATCACAAATATTGAAAGTTAGGAGTGTTTAAATAAAAACAAAAAATTAAAAACGCAGGTCCCTTTTCTCGCAACCAATGTTAATTTTTTGATGTGGTCCCTTTCTCTGGTCCATCTCAGGTATTTTTCGTGCTAAAATTTTCAAATGTTTTTATAATTCACTAAAATTAATTTTTTTGCGCTATATAGCGGTTTTTTTGGACACTGATCACAAATATTGAACTCAAATACAACATTCTAGAAAATTGTTGGTAATTTTGAATGTGCCCTCTGGGTCACGAAAAAAAATCGTAGTGTAAATATGATAATGAAAAATCACCACAAAATTAAATTTGTTTTATAACCATATGGTTTTTTTGGAATGCTGAACACGAATAAAACATTTTTTTTTATATGTGTCAATGTGCGGCACGAAAAATACATGTACCGGTTGCAAAAGTTTGATAACCAAAAATCATTACCAAATCAACCTGATTTTTAGACATTATGGATTTTCTGGGACGCTGATCACGAATATGACACTCAAAAATATCGTTTTATCCAACCAAATTCGCTTTTTGCAATTTGAAATGTTTGCTACTTGTAATTTTCGTCCCACCAGACAAGCACCAAAATTTACAGTTGCGTCACCACGAATGATTTGTAATGTGTTGTATCGTGATCAACTACCTTGAAAACCAGTATAGCAACAGAATTACAAAACCAAAGGCAAAATTTAATAGTTTATATGTTTGTGCTACTTGTAATTTTCGTTCTGGGGCACTAGAATGGCACTAAAATTGGGTTTGCATTACCAAAAATATTTATAACTAGTTTCATCGTAATCAGAGACCTCGAAAACACCTGTTACAGTATTCAGCAGACCGAAATAATACTTTAATTACCTTCTACTTACAGTAATTGTTGTGAAACTACAGTATGTCTACAGTCTACAGTGTTTGGTTGGTTTTGAGTAAAATTTAATCCCCACACAAACCCCAGTCACGAACAATAATTGCTTACCAGACTATCTACTTAGTATATTAGTATATTTAGTAATTAGTATATTTGATAAAAAAATGTCAAATATTGAAATATAATTAAGAAACATCTCCATTAATCACAAAATAGTGTTTAAATAGAACCGTCACCGAATATTCTAAAAACGCGAAAATCGGAGTGGAGAGGAAGCGAGCAGAGTGGAGTAGGGGGGGCGGGCCGTACCTGAAATCGCGAAGGGCCTGAGCGCGTGGGCGCGAGGATTGATTCAAGGTAAGAACCCGGGCCTTAAATGTGCAGGAAATTACCACGAACAATACCTTGGGTACTAGTGAACGGAAAGTGAAGTACTGGCGCAGCGGTAAGTCTCGTTTGCCTGACGTGAAATTCGGGCTCGGTTCAACCGTCTTCTTAAATCTTCAGCTCAGCAGCTCTCTTCATTTTTTTTGTATTTGCAAAGACGGCAATGACGTCCAGGTGGGATCGAACTGGTGACCACCGCGGTTGGAAGTCTGACACTTGGTGGTGACACTGACAGTTGGTAGTTTATATTAAACATGAACCATCACGGCTACAATGATTAACTATACACTCTACAGTAACTATGTAATAATTTTATGTATTATTATAATTTGTATATTTCTATAGCGCCAAATTTACATGAAAACACCCTGTGGTGCTAAAACTTATTTTCAACTCTTAAGTTTCGATTTAAAAAGTTCAAAGCCGTCCATCTTTTCTTTCCGGTAATTCGTTCCTAAAACTACAATGAGAACATCACAGATTGCAGGGCAGTCACGTATATTTAAATCAAACCAAACCTAAGCTTTGAAACTATATCAAATTTGAGGGGCGAGTCAAAACTGCGAGCCATCAGCGAAATGTTATAATTATATTATGGCCGTTTTCTAAAAGTCTCTGGGGTCGGGTGTGTGTGTCAGTGTGTGTCGGAAGTCATAATTGTCGAAATCCAGAGATATAACTAGCCATAGTAAATTTATAATTGTTCGCTAAGATATCTTGTAGCTTTTGCTGCACAAAGGCCCCACTACAGTTTAGTGTCATTGTTATTTTCAATTAAGGTAATATATCAATTCAAACTAAACTTCATGCTACTGTGTAATACTTTTGTTCAATAGACCATGCAGCAGTTGACTGTATTGTTTAATTATAATTCCCACAGCCGGAACCAGTACAGTATTGGGTCTCAGTGGACTAAATATAAGATATAATACCACAACCGAGTGAATATAATACCCCGACTTCCTGTTACAGTATTCAGCAGACCGAAATAATACTTTAATTACCTTCTACTTACAGTAATTGTTGTGAAACTACAGTATGCCTACAGTCTACAGTGTTTGGTTGGTTTTGAGTAAAATTTAATCCCCACACAAACCCCAGTCACGAACAATAATTGCTTACCAGACCATCTACCGTGATCATAGACGTTTTGTGACACTGATGGTGATGGTGGCTGGTTGCGAGAAAAGGGACCTGGGGGTCGATTTTGCGTTTTTAGGCCTATTAGATGCAGAATTTTCTGGGCTTTCCGAATATGGAGCCAGTTTTCGTTAATATCGTTTTTCGTTAAAAAGTTAGGAGTGTTTAAATAAAAACAAAAAATTAAAAACGCAGGTCCCTTTTCTCGCAACCAATGTTAATTTTTTGATGTGGTCCCTTTCTCTGGTCCATCTCAGGTATTTTTCGTGCTAAAATTTTCAAATGTTTTTATAATTCACTAAAATTAATTTTTTTGCGCTATATAGCGGTTTTTTTGTACACTGATCACAAATATTGAACTCAAATACAACATTCTAGAAAATTGTTGGTAATTTTGAATGTGCCCTCTGGGTCACGAAAATAATCGTAGTGCAAATATGATAATGAAAAATCACCACAAAATTAAATTTGTTTTATAACCATATGGTTTTTTTGGAATGCTGAACACAAATAAAACATTTTTTTTGATATGTGTCAATGTGCGGCACGAAAAATACATGTACCGGTAGCAAAAGTTTGATAACCAAAAATAATTACCAAATCAACCTAATTTTTAGACATTATAGATTTTCTGGGACGCTGATCACGAATATGACACTCAAATATCGTATTATCCAACCAAATTCGCTTTTTCCAATATGAAATGTTTGCTACTTGTAATTTTCGTCCCACCAGAGAAGCACCAAAATTTACAGTTGCGTTACCACGAATGATTTGTAATGGGTTGTATCGTGATCAACTACATTAAAAAATTAAATTATTAGACTATTAAATTATTAATACAATTATTAATTATTATCAATCATTAATATTAAAATAACAACTTACTGCAGGCAAGTTATGCCTACAGTATCCGATAAAAATATGCAACAACTACTGTAACAATAGCCTGTGATGTACAGTACACCTTAGTGGGTGTAAAAGCTTTTGTGGGATAACTGATTCATTTTGCCTTGCTAACAAATAATTCCTTGTCAAAAGCCGTCAAATTCTGTGCAAGTATGAATAACTCGTAATTTGAATACCAAGTATGAATACCTACAACCAATGCACTTTAACGAATTTACAACAATATTTCCGTTATTAACAATTAACAATATTAACTATTAATAATACCGATAACTTCATAAGCAAACCAATCTTAATTTCATTTTAATTAACATTAACAATTAACAATATTAACTATTAATAATACCGATAACTTCATAAGCAAACCAATCTTAATTTCATTTTAATTCACATAATTAAGAAACATCTCCATTAATCACAAAATAGTGTTTAAATAGAACCGTCACCGAATATTCTAAAAACGCGAAAATCGGAGTGGAGAGGAAGCGAGCAGAGTGGAGTAGGGGGGGCGGGCCGTACCTGAAATCGCGAAGGGCCTGAGCGCGTGGGCGCGAGGATTGATTCAAGGTAAGAACCCGGGCCTTAAATGTGCAGGAAATTACCACGAACAATACCTTGGGTACTAGTGAACGGAAAGTGAAGTACCGGCGCAGCGGTAAGTCTCGTTTGCCTGACGTGAAATTCGGGCTCGGTTCAACCGTCTTCTTAAATCTTCAGCTCAGCAGCTCTCTTCATTTTTTTTGTATTTGCAAAGACGGCAATGACGTCCAGGTGGGATCGAACTGGTGACCACCGCGGTTGGAAGTCTGACACTTGGTGGTGACACTGACAGTTGGTAGTTTATATTAAACATGAACCATCACGGCTACAATGATTAACTATACACTCTACAGTAACTATGTAATAATTTTATGTATTATTATAATTTGTATATTTCTATAGCGCCAAATTTACATGAAAACACCCTGTGGTGCTAAAACTTATTTTCAACTCTTAAGTTTCGATTTAAAAAGTTCAAAGCCGTCCATCTTTTCTTTCCGGTAATTCGTTCCTAAAACTACAATGAGAACATCACAGATTGCAGGGCAGTCACGTATATTTAAATCAAACCAAACCTAAGCTTTGAAACTATATCAAATTTGAGGGGCGAGTCAAAACTGCGAGCCATCAGCGAAATGTTATAATTATATTATGGCCGTTTTCTAAAAGTCTCTGGGGTCGGGTGTGTGTGTCAGTGTGTGTCGGAAGTCATAATTGTCGAAATCCAGAGATATAACTAGCCATAGTAAATTTATAATTGTTCGCTAAGATATCTTGTAGCTTTTGCTGCACAAAGGCCCCACTACAGTTTAGTGTCATTGTTATTTTCAATTAAGGTAATATATCAATTCAAACTAAACTTCATGCTACTGTGTAATACTTTTGTTCAATAGACCATGCAGCAGTTGACTGTATTGTTTAATTATAATTCCCACAGCCGGAACCAGTACAGTATTGGGTCTCAGTGGACTAAATATAAGATATAATACCACAACCGAGTGAATATAATACCCCGACTTCCTGTTACAGTATTCAGCAGACCGAAATAATACTTTAATTACCTTCTACTTACAGTAATTGTTGTGAAACTACAGTATGCCTACAGTCTACAGTGTTTGGTTGGTTTTGAGTAAAATTTAATCCCCACACAAACCCCAGTCACGAACAATAATTGCTTACCAGACCATCTACCGTGATCATAGACGTTTTGTGACACTGATGGTGATGGTGGCTGGTTGCGAGAAAAGGGACCTGGGGGTCGATTTTGCGTTTTTAGGCCTATTAGATGCAGAATTTTCTGGGCTTTCCGAATATGGAGCCAGTTTTCGTTAATATCGTTTTTAGTTAAAAAGTTAGGAGTGTTTAAATAAAAACAAAAAATTAAAAACGCAGGTCCCTTTTCTCGCAACCAATGTTAATTTTTTGATGTGGTCCCTTTCTCTGGTCCATCTCAGGTATTTTTCGTGCTAAAATTTTCAAATGTTTTTATAATTCACTAAAATTAATTTTTTTGCGCTATATAGCGGTTTTTTTGTACACTGATCACAAATATTGAAAGTTAGGAGTGTTTAAATAAAAACAAAAAATTAAAAACGCAGGTCCCTTTTCTCGCAACCAATGTTAATTTTTTGATGTGGTCCCTTTCTCTGGTCCATCTCAGGTATTTTTCGTGCTAAAATTTTCAAATGTTTTTATAATTCACTAAAATTAATTTTTTTGCGCTATATAGCGGTTTTTTTGTACACTGATCACAAATATTGAAAGTTAGGAGTGTTTAAATAAAAACAAAAAATTAAAAACGCAGGTCCCTTTTCTCGCAACCAATGTTAATTTTTTGATGTGGTCCCTTTCTCTGGTCCATCTCAGGTATTTTTCGTGCTAAAATTTTCAAATGTTTTTATAATTCACTAAAATTAATTTTTTTGCGCTATATAGCGGTTTTTTTGTACACTGATCACAAATATTGAAAGTTAGGAGTGTTTAAATAAAAACAAAAAATTAAAAACGCAGGTCCCTTTTCTCGCAACCAATGTTAATTTTTTGATGTGGTCCCTTTCTCTGGTCCATCTCAGGTATTTTTCGTGCTAAAATTTTCAAATGTTTTTATAATTCACTAAAATTATTTTTTTTGCGCTATATAGCGGTTTTTTTGTACACTGATCACAAATATTGAACTCAAATACAACATTCTAGAAAATTGTTGGTAATTTTGAATGTGCCCTCTGGGTCACGAAAAAAAATCGTAGTGTAAATATGATAATGAAAAATCACCACAAAATTAAATTTGTTTTATAACCATATGGTTTTTTTGGAATGCTGAACACGAATAAAACATTTTTTTTGATATGTGTCAATGTGCGGCACGAAAAATACATGTACCGGTTGCAAAAGTTTGATAACCAAAAATCATTACCAAATCAACCTGATTTTTAGACATTATGGATTTTCTGGGACGCTGATCACGAATATGACACTCAAAAATATCGTTTTATCCAACCAAATTCGCTTTTTGCAATTTGAAATGTTTGCTACTTGTAATTTTCGTCCCACCAGACAAGCACCAAAATTTACAGTTGCGTCACCACGAATGATTTGTAATGTGTTGTATCGTGATCAACTACCTTGAAAACCAGTATAGCAACAGAATTACAAAACCAAAGGCAAAATTTAATAGTTTATATGTTTGTGCTACTTGTAATTTTCGTTCTGGGGCACTAGAATGGCACTAAAATTTGGTTTGCATTACCAAAAATATTTATAACTAGTTTCATCGTAATCAGAGACCTCGAAAACACCTGTTACAGTATTCAGCAGACCGAAATAATACTTTAATTACCTTCTACTTACAGTAATTGTTGTGAAACTACAATATGCCTACAGTCTGTAGTGAATGGATAGCTTATTATCAACCAACCACTCATTACAGGATTCTAGAACTGCACTTAACTTTTGGGAAATATGGATAGGATCTTTATGAGAGAAAATAAGAGCACTGTTTTCGGCATATAAAATGAGTTTAAAATCGGGATCTATACTACTTATCATATCATTTACATAGCATACAAAAAGCAGAGGACCTAATATACTACCTTGCGGTACACCACAGGTAATCTCTTGTACAGTAGACAGCGATTTGCTAATGACTACAGTTTGACCTCTGTCTGACAGGTAGGACTTGAACCAGTCTATAGAACCTACACCTATCAGGCCTAACTTACCAAGCAGAATTTCGTGATCTACAGTATCGAAAGCCTTTTGTAGGTCCAACATTACCATACCAGTATATAAACCCTTTGCGTTATTACATCTAATTGTATCAGTTAAGTTAATAAGGCAGGTGTCTGTAGAATATGATTTACGAAAACCGGACTGAAGTTCATAGATCAGATTTAGCCTACTAAGATGTGCTTCCAGCTGTAGAAAAACAGAACGTTCTAGAATTTTAGATACAATACTTAAGATACTAACAGGTCTGTAATTACAGGGTTCTACTTTACTATTCTTTTTATACAGAGGAACAACCTTAGCTAATTTCAGTTCGTCTGGTACTACATTATCTACGATAGAGTAATTAATAATAAAAGTAATAGGCACTTTAAGTACTTCAGCACCATCCTTAAGAAAACGGGCAGGTATTAGGTCTAGACCGGTACTTTTTGAGGCTGATAGGCTAAGTAGATTTTTAAAAACGAAATCCTCAGAAACGGGTTTTAAAAATAACTTTTCTGAATTTTGTAACTTTTCTAAATAAAAATTATTTAGAGTTTCGGACCCTATACTATATTTATTACTTGATAACGGTAATTTCTTAACTAAATTAGAGGCAACATTAGTAAAATAATCATTAAATAAATTACTAACTAGAGTATGATCATGAATCAGCTCACCGTTATCTTGCAGAACAATATTCGATTTAGATTTAAGGTTTTTATAACCTAAAGATTTTAGGGTAGACCATAGACTTTTAGGATTATCTTTATTCTCACTTATTTTGTTGTACAAATATTCAGATTTAGCTTTTTTTATTTCCCGTTGGACAAGGTTTCTATATTTGCAGTAATTATTATAATCAGCTAAAACACGGTATTTCCTAAATTTATACAAATAGTTATCTCTTTCTCTGATATTACTAAGAATACCCGAGGTCATCCAGGGCTCAGTGCGTTGTTTAAGACTAATTTCTTTAATTGGTGCTACAGTATTAAGTGCCTTTAAAAAGATATCTTTAAAAACAGTGTACGCAAGGTTAATGTCAGCGGCCTTAAAACAGGGTTCCCAGTCAGAATTAACTAACAAACTTAAAAAGCGTTCCTTGCTGTAATTTTTCATAGACCTAACTGTTACTGTTTTATGATCCCCGAAAAAAGATTTTTGTGTCTTTCTTGTGCAAAAAACTATAAAATGATCGCTTAGACCTATAGGTAAAACCCCAGATTGAGAAATAATATCAGTATTATTACAAAGGATGTGATCTAGTAAAGTAGAAGTTTTACTGGTAATTCTGGTAGAATCTCGAATAATTTGTTTTAAACCAAACAAATTTAAAATACTTTGGTACTGTTTACAGATGGGGGATGCTTTGTGATGGTAACAGATATTAAAATCACCTAAGAAATATATTTCACAGTCTGACCTAAGATTACATAAAATTGTATTTTCAAAATTTTGCAAAAAATCTGATTGTTTAGGGGGCCGATATAAAGTACCGATTAAAATAGGTTTAGTTTTAGGAAGTAAAAGTTCCACCAGTAAAACTTCGTCACAAGTCTCTAAATCTTCCCTACGATTAAAAGCTAAATCACATCGAATGTAAGTACAGACACCACCACCGTGTCTGTCCCTATCCTTACGTAAAACTACGTAATTATCAATATAAATTTCTCCATCAGAAACACTATCATCGAGCCAAGTTTCAGAGATTGTTAAAACTGCTGGGTTGGATTTATTGATTAAAATACGAATTTCGGAAAGTTTTGGAAGCAGAGATCGTGCGTTTAAATGCAAAAAATGCAGACCTTTTTTCTTAAAAAAATTAAAAGTTTCACTCTCAGCATCACTTGGAGTTTGCAGAGACGATGTGAGAAATGAATCGTCGGTTTCTGATTCTAAAATTGTATCATGAAAGGGAAGTTCGGTAAAAATACAGCTATTGCAGAGAAAACTTGGTTCAAGATTGTTTCTGGCTGTCTGGTGGAGAATAAATTACTGCGTTTCCTACGGTAACATTTTAAATGTACAAATGTGTCACAACTCTCGCATTGGACGATCTTACTCCGAGAGTTTGTTCCTCGTTGACAGACGGGACAGTTGATCTTCGGGGCCCGCGTCCTGCTGGGTCCTGGGTTGGTCTCAATATCCCCAGCCAGAGACAGAAGACAGAGTTTAGCGATTAGGCCTCTAGATCGTGGAGAGGAGACCCAAGATCTTCTTCCCCGACGAGAGCAGTAGAGGCTAAATCCACTCGTCGACCACATCTCCGTCGATTCGGCGCGGCAGTTCGAAACGGTAGCGACAGGGTGTTCCGCAAACCAGTCCAATACGGGTATTGGGTGGGTTGCAGGGTTACCCCGCGAATCGGATGGTTCTGCCACAACAAAACGACCCAGAACGATGAAAACTGTGGAGATTAAGAGCGGGGACATTGTGCTGTCTGGCTGTAGTCTGACTCAGGGATAAAAACTGTATAGGCCTAGTACCGGTATCTTTCTTGGTCTTATTGTCGGCAGGCCTACAGTCTATCTCAGTCTAACTGTACTGTGTCTCAGTGCTGTACTGGTTGGATGTAACCCATGGGTTACCCGTTGGGTCTACGAGTTGGATGTAACCCATGGGTTACCCGTTGGGTCTACTGGTTGGATGTAACCCATGGGTTACCCGTTGGGTCTACTGGTTGGATGTAACCCATGGGTTACCCGTTGGGTCTACGGGTTGGATGTAACCCACGGGTTACCCGTTGGGTCTACGGGTTGGATGTAACCCATGGGTTACCCGTTGGGTCTACTGCTGTACTGGTTGGATGTAACCCATGGGTTACCCGTCGGGTCTACTGCTGTACTGGTTGGATGTAACCCATGGGTTACCCGTTGGGTCTACTGCTGTACTGGTTGGATGTAACCCATGGGTTACCCGTTGGGTCTACGGGTTGGATGTAACCCATGGGTTACCCGTTGGGTCTACGGGTTGGATGTAACCCATGGGTTACCCGTTGGGTCTACTAGTTGGATGTAACCCATGGGTTACCCGTTGGGTCTACTAGTTGGATGTAACCCATGGGTTACCCGTTGGGTCTATGGGTTGGATGTAACCCACGGGTTACCCGTTGGGTCTACGGGTTGGATGTAACCCATGGGTTACCCGTTGGGTCTACTAGTTGGATGTAACCCATGGGTTACCCGTTGGGTCTACTAGTTGGATGTAACCCATGGGTTACCCGTTGGGTCTATGGGTTGGATGTAACCCATGGGGTACCCGTTGGGTCTACTGGTTGGATGTAACCCATGGGTTACCCTTTGGGTCTACTGCTGTACTGGTTGGATGTTACCCATGGGTTACCCGTTGGGTCTACTAGTTGGATGTAACCCATGGGTTACCCGTTGGGTCTACGGGTTGGATGAAGCCCTCGGGTTACCCGTTGAGTCTACGGGTTCCATCTATCCTTTATGGGATTCCTACTGCGGTTCCTGGAACGGTTTCATAGGCAGCTTTAAAATTCACTGCGTGCTAAATGTAATTCTACACATTGGTATCATGAATTACCCATGGTGTTATTGGGATTAAGGTCTGTAATTGGTTTACACGAATATTCTCCGTCACAAATGGTATATGGATCTGAACTTTGTTTACCCGGGCAGTGTTTTGAATCAACATTACAGGAGACAATGAGTGTACCGACGTACATTTCTAAACTATTCACGAAAATTGATAGTTTGGTTCCACCAGTCCGTAATTATTCATGTAAATCGTCAGTTCCATCTCAATTATCGAATGCAACAAATGTATGGATAAAAGATCCTATTAAAAGATCCTCACTGGCACCCTTATATACAGGACCGTTTCGTATAGTTTCATTAACAAATAAAACTGTAACAATTGTGCACAAGAACGAGCAACACGTTGTATCGCTGGATAGGGTAAAACCAGCTGTATTATCTAACTTGGAAAATAATGAAATCGGAGACAAACCACAAGTCTTATTAACGAATAAAATAAAACAAACAAAAAGTGTACGGTTTAATTTAATCTGTGATCTATATGATTAACGTAATAATAAAGGACTGCAATATTATTTTCTTAGTGTCTTAATTTTAAGTCAGAGATATTTTTGGAACGTGTACCAATTATACTACGTAACCTATTTAGTTACAATATATTAATTATTATAATAGTTATCCTACCCATAGAAATAAAATATAATTTTATAAAATTTTTATAAAATTTAAATATTTATAATTTTATAAATAAAATAAAATTAATTAATTAGGCATGTCCGCCTGTGAAACCGCCACAACTTTCTAGGGGGCATGTCCTCCTGTGACACCGCCATCACTTTCTAGGGGGCATGTCCTCCTGTGACACCGCCATCACTTTCTAGGGGGCATGTCCTCCTGTGACACCGCCATCACTTTCTAGGGGGCATGTCCGCCTGTGACACCGCCATCACTTTCTAGGGGGCATGTCCTCCTGTGACACCGCCATCACTTTCTAGGGGGCATGTCCGCCTGTGACACCGCCATCACTTTCTAGGGGGCATGTCCGCCTGTGACACCGCCATCACATTCTAGTGGGCATGTCCGCCTGTGACACCGCCATCACTTTCTAGGGGGCATGTCCGCCTGTGACACCGCCATCACATTCTAGTGGGCATGTCCGCCTGTGACACCGCCATCACTTTCTAGGGGGCATGTCCTCCTGTGACACCGCCATCACTTTCTAGGGGGCATGTCCTCCTGTGACACCGCCATCACTTGATAGGGGGCATGTCCTCCTGTGACACCGCCATCACTTTCTAGGGGGCATGTCCTCCTGTGACACTGCCATCACTTTCTAGGGGGCATGTCCTACTGTGACACCGCCATCACTTTCTAGGGGGCATGTCCTCCTGTGACACCGCCATCACTTGATAGGGGGCATGTCCGCCTGTGACGCCGCCATCACTTTCTAGGGGGCATGTCCTCCTGTGACACCCCCATCATTTTCTAGGGGGCATGTCCTCCTGTGACACCGCCATCACTTGATAGGGGGCATGTCCGCCTGTGACACCGCCATCACTTTCTAGGGGGCTTGTCCGCCTGTGACACCGCCATCACTTTCTAGGGGGCATGTCCTCCTGTGACACCGCCATCACTTTCTAGGGGGCATGTCCGCTGTAACGCTGCCATAACTTTCTAGGGGGGATGTCCTCCTGTGACACCGCCATCACTTTCTAGGGGGCATGTCCGCCTGTGACACCGCCATCACTTTCTAGGGTGCATGTCCGCCTGTGACACCGCCATCACTTTCTAGGGTGCATGTTCTCCTGTTTCACCGCCATCACTTTCTAGGGGGCATGTCCGCTGTAACACTGCCATCACTTTCTAGGAGGCATGTCCTCCTGTGACACCGCCATCACTTTCTAGGGGGCATGTCCGCTGTAACACTGCCATAACTTTCTAGGGGGGATGTCCTCCTGTGACACCGCCATCACTTTCTAGGGGGCATGTCCTCCTGTGACACCGCCATCACTTTCTAGGGGGCATGTCCGCCTGTGACACCGCCATCACATTCTAGTGGGCATGTCCGCCTGTGACACAGCCATCACTTTCTAGGGGGCATGTCCTCCTGTGACACCGCCATCACTTTCTAGGGGGCATGTCCGCCTGTGACACCGCCATCACTTTCTAGGGGGCATGTCCTCCTGTGACACCCCCATCACTTTCTAGGGGGCATGTCCTCCTGTGACACCGCCATCACTTGATAGGGGGCATGTCCGCCTGTGACACCGCCATCACTTTCTAGGGGGCATGTCCTCCTGTGACACCGCCATCACTTTCTAGGGGGCATGTCCTCCTCTGACACCGCCATCACTTTCTAGGGGGCATGTCCTCCTGTGACACCGCCATCACTTTCCAGGAGGCATGTCCTCCTGTGACACCCCATCACTTTCTAGGGGGCATGTCCTCCTGTGACACTGCCATCACTTGATAGGGGGCATGTCCGCCTGTGACACCGCCATCACTTTCTAGGGGGCATGTCCGCCTGTGACACCGCAATCACTTTCTAGGGGGCATGTCCTCCTGTGACACCGCCATCACTTTCTAGGGGGCATGTCCGCTGTAACACTGCCATAACTTTCTAGGGGGGATGTCCTCCTGTGACACCGCCACTAGGGGGCATGTCCGCCTGTGACACCGCCATCACTTTCTAGGGTGCATGTTCTCCTGTTTCACCGCCATCACTTTCTAGGGGGCATGTCCGCTGTAACACTGCCATCACTTTCTAGGAGGCATGTCCTCCTGTGACACCGGCATCACTTTCTAGGGGGCATGTCCGCTGTAACACTGCCATAACTTTCTAGGGGGGGGTGTCCTCCTGTGACACCGCCATCACTTTCTAGGGGGGATGTACTCCTGTTCGCGCTTTTAACCCTATTAGTACCGGGCTATAAAATGTTGTACAAATACCGGGGGGGGGGGGGGGGGTCATATTGACCCCCCCCCCTCTAAAATCTACAAATATTTACGAAAACGTCTGATTTTTTGTTTGTACGTAGGTATCACTTGTCTGGATGCGACCGAAAAAAAAAAATTTCGAAAAAATGTACTGGGGTGGTTATATTGCCGCACCAAAATTATAAGTAGTGCACAATTTTCACAAAATTTGAAAGTTAAATTTTCGGCTAATTATTTTTCAATACAGGTTTTCTGGGGTGCAAAATACATTGGAAAATATTTAAAAATGATATGATTACTATAAATGGCTGTTTAGTCCTCTCTGCGTAGGAAAAAAATGAAAAAAACAAGTAAACAGCACTTTTCAGTTAGAACACAAAATTTTTAAGTCACTTATACGATGCTATAAATTTACATTTTCAGGTTTTCGAGGGCGCTGATTCTAATGGAATACATTTCTAATATGCCAGATCATTGCTACTTATATTTTTCGGCGTAATTTGGCAAATTTTGGTGCTAGCACCAAATTTCATACCCATCACCAAAAAGTACAAGTTTGCGATGTCCAGTGCTGTTTTTATTGATTCTATCGGATTCAGGACCCTCATAAACCCGTATAACGCAAGAAACAAGGTGATACTATCTACTTATCAATTTGCATATTTTCCAAAATTTGGTGCTGGCACAACAATTTTCACCCACCGGCGAAAAATACAAGTTTGAGAACTCTTATGAAATTTTTACTGATTCCATTGAATTCAGAACCATCACAAACCCGTATAACGCAAGAAACAAGGTGACACAATCAATTGATATATTTGATGGTTTTCAAATTTTGGTGCTAGCACCACATTTTGCACCCACATCCGAAAAATACAAGTTTGAGATGTCTAGTTCGCTAATTATATTTTCTATTGAATTCAGAACAGCCATAAACCTCTAAAACGCAAGAAATAAATTGTCACAAGCAATTTTATCTATTGAATGGATTTTCAAAATTTCGTGCTAGCACCAAAATTTGCACACAGCACCGAAAAATACAAGTTTGATACGCTTGGTGCAACTCGTATATATTTCATCGAATCCAGAACCCCAAAAAACCTCAATTGTGCAAAAATCAAGTTTCAAACAATCAATTTACAAAATTGACTTATTTCAAAATTTGGTGCTGGCACCAAAATTTGGCACCCACCAAAAAAAACAAGTTTGAAATTTCTAAATCAATATATATGAATTCCATCCAATTTCTAACACCAAAAAACCGGTGTAAATCAAAAATAGAGATGTTACAATTCATATTTAATGAAATGTAATTTTCAAAAAACGTCTCAAAAAAAGTGCCAAAAGTAGGGTTAAAAAATGGTGCTATAACTCGAAAAGTACCCAATATTTTTAAAAACGGTTTTCACTACTAGGAAGACAATAGATTTTTAGGAAAAGTCATAAAATTTCAGATTCCCAACTGCGTTTGTTTCAGAATTATAATAAAAAAACCACGGGGGGGGGGGTCATATTGACCCTCCCCCGGGTTTAATAGGGTTAAGACCTTTGGCAGTTTAACCCGCCAAATCTATATGTCTTCTAGGTTATAAATCGACTTTAGCCTATGACAAGTATTTGATACAAATAAATCCAACATTAGCCGAAGCCAGTCTATGCGCGACCATTCACCCACTGGATATACCCGGGAGACTGGATTTGGATGCATTAATTTGATTGCGGTGCAGGCCTACCGTACTATTCGATTGATCGTTAATATATAATCTCTGACAAATATTATTCACTTTCGGGAAATATTAGCAGTTCCTTTAGGACGTGGCGCTCTATCCATATAAACAGAGCTATGACTTACACTATACACAACGGGATGGCTTATAGATCACAAAAGGTGCATTCTTTAGGAAATGCTTTGTTACTCGGTCAAGCACATACAGACTATTGCACACCACTGCACACTGAATTGCCGATATTCACTGATTTTAATCATGTATAAAGAGAATAGCAACCGACATTTGTAGGGC
This sequence comes from Nemertoderma westbladi, assembly GCA_032718475.1. NCBI lineage: Eukaryota > Metazoa > Xenacoelomorpha > Nemertodermatida > Nemertodermatidae > Nemertoderma > Nemertoderma westbladi. The sequence goes on from JAUCBJ010001165.1 coordinate 16,711, forward strand.
CTATTAAGTAGCATTGAATTCACTACAAACCACGATAATGTATGTCGCAATTGCTATATGTAACCGGTCTCTCTAACCTTAGTGTATCAAGAAGATTGGGGTTTCTGATCGTTTATCAATATTCTCCAAATAACAATATGCAAACGAATGATACAATTAATAACAAACGGTAAATAGCAGTAAATAATGCGGTGAAAAGCAGTTTGAGTTTACAGCACGTAGTATGCAGTACCGTGCCAGACCAGGTAGGTAGTGTGCCAAGTTAACCAAGATAACAGTTTTGTGATCCTTTAATTAAAGACGTTCTAATGTTGGAATAATTCAGAAACATTCCACAGCCGGTGTTCTAAGCTGGGAAAAACGTCATTACTGAATCATGTGATTCTGCTGTACAGTTTTCATACAAAGAGGAAAATCTCTCTGATTGGTCAAACTGGCTGAGCCGAACAAAGAACCAAAGCTCCTGGCAAAAAGCTCTACGTGTACAGCTCAGCTGTTAGCTGTCGTCATAGTAACTACACTGTTTCAAGAGGATTTAGCGTATTGCGTCATAGAATTGCTAGTTATGTCCGCTAAAGTACACATACAGAAGAAATGGCTCTTTTATGTCCACTAAAACACCAGTACAGTAAGGATACGGCTTTTTAGGCCTGTTAAACCAACTACAGAGTACTTTGCGGGGAAAATAACCAGCCAATTCCGCAAAAGCTTTTACACCGCTCCCAGAAAATGGGATTTAATTCTATAAAATATAAAAAATCACAGTTTCTAAAATATAAAAATACTCTAAACAGTTAGTTTTTCTTGCGCGGACGGCGTTTACGCAGTTTTTTGAGGCTAGCAAGAGTCCTTTTCTCTTTGGGACGAGCCACTTTACTAGGAGTGCTGTAAATCCTGGGTGAAGGGTGCAATACAATTGCATCAGAAGGTTTAGGGTTACGGTCGATGTCTCATCCATTTCGATATGCTTCTCCTCAAGCTGATTTTCCTCCGCTTATCGTTGGATGCGTTTGTCCAAAACTCTTGCAGAGAATAGGGTCGTCCAAGTTCGATATCTTCTTAGAGATTCTGGATTTCTTGATCGAACTGAGATAAAGCCAATTCGTTTACCGCTTGGACTTGCTGTTACAACTTACGTTTTTCTAAACAAACGCAGGTTTCCTTTCTGATCTTTGTAGAATATCGTTTAACTCGTTTCGTACAACGCTCTCCTCCACCTTGATGAAGGGTTGTATCGCGTTAAACTGGGACGACCATACGGTTGAATGGTGATATTAGGTGTCCGCGTCCAAATCCGGCTAGATAAGATGGGCGGATAGCTAGAGCTCACTGCCGGAGAGTTACTGATTAATTGTTAGGGTAGCACTAGATCTTTGAACAGTGAATACAGCTCGTGAAGATCCGTGATACTATCAGAATCGCAAGTCTGAGGTCTAATTAAGGAATGAGGAGGTCTGACCGAGTATTCCGGAACTCCGATCGTAGGTTTACTCAAGGATCGTTTGAACCGAGTGAGCGTAGGTGATACGTCGAATAAGTTTCGCTCAAAACTCCAGTAAGTATAACGAGTACAACTGTGTTTAGCACAACGTTTCCATGGATGTTTATGTCTTTCCGTTTATTAGTTGGGTCTAGGGTATTTATTGTGATAATACCAAAGACGCACGTCCTGCAGGGGAAACGCGAGTGATCGTTCGCCGGTTTTACAATATTCCTCCATCTGTTCGAAGCTATCCGGTACAACAGGTAGCGGTCGATCGGCGGTAAGATACATCATAGTAAAATAGAGTCGTTTGAGTTCTATCATAGGGTCATGATGTATACCTTGAGGATATCGAGTTTCTAGGTTCTGTTGACTGGCAATATTGAGATATGTTTCGCTCAAAATTCCAGATACTCATTGAAGTTGCTGCTCTTATCCGGATCTTCAACGTCCTCTCTTTCGAGTCGGTTCCGAATAGAATTCTCGTGTTCTATTCTCGGTTTATCGTTACGACTACGCTGGGCATGGTATTTAAATAAAACCATTTCCCTTTCGGTGTCTACGTCGTCCGTATCGTGTAAATCGATAGAATGGCCAGTGGTTAAGAAGTCCATATACGTACCATTACGATGCGTGTAGCGAGCGGTGAATTTTCCATAGTCCAATTCACGCGTAAGTTGCTTCTAGGAAATCGGCGGTTTGATATAACGACCATCGTCCTCCCTAGTAGTTGGACTAGCATCGCCGCGTATCAAGCTATCAACAATCGTTTGTAAAGGTAGAGTATATCATTCCCTGATACCAAGACCATCTTCTATCAACTCCGTCATATCTGCTATATGAGTTTATTAATATTATAATGAGTTTGTAATTAGGCTAGCGAGCGTCGCTGCCTACCCCAATCGGCCCCCGGACAGTGCGAGATCCTTAGCGCCGATGTGCTGTCGCCGCGGTGCTTTCGCCAACGTAGTAGCTACACCACGACAACGACAACCGGCACAAGTCACTCGACTGTCCGTCCCAAAGGCTTGGATTCACTTCAGGTTCTTACTGGAGAGTTAGGGTTACTTTCACAATTGCGACTCGCTACTGTAAACACACTTTAGTAGTAACATTCTCCTATAAACACATGAATTCCACACAAATGTCACAAATTACACACACTTGGGCCATTTGTCCGTTAGTCAGTGCCTTCCAGAATGTCATGTTATTATTATGTATCCTTGGATACTAGCAGTGCGCTATTTATTCCTTATGCTATGCAATGGGGCAAGCTTTCTATTGTTCTTTTTAACTCACTTCTAATTATAGCGTTGGTGTTAATATGGTGACATTATAGAAAGCTAGCGGTAGAATTAGGGTAATTCCAATGCATACAGATCTGGGATGCTATTCAATAGTAATTATTTAATGGTCAATATCCCGTTTATACATGATTTTATAAATTTTATCGGCTATTGACTTATACATTGGAGATTCTCACACTCTAACACACTTAATAGGATGAATCTCCGCTCCCGTGATCTATTAATTAATGGGATTTTGGGAATGTTATAAATTGCATAAAATTGCAATTTATTAAATTCATTAAAATATGAACTCAAATTTATTCCCGGAAATTTTATTATTTGATAGTTAGATTGACACAATTTTGATTCCAGAGCATATCTGGGGACATAGGATCCTTGATTCTAGGAAAATTGTCTTTTAAGAGTATCGGTAAGTGCTACGATATGTTAATTCGACTAGGACTAGGATTTAAAGGATCTGAATTTTACAGATTTTGATTTATAAATTTGTAAATATTAAATAATTAATATTTGAGATGGGCACCGATTTATTCCAGAACTAGTCTGTGGACGTTAACCACTGATTCTAATATTTGTCTTTCAAGTATATCGGTGGGTGCCGCGATATCTTAATCGACTAGAATTACAGATGGTCAAAAGGTTTAACAGATTTATTTTGCGTTTTACGCTACTGTTAGAGGGACATCACGCTACTATATGTATTATTATATATGGTATGAGAGCAATATCGCACGAAGCAATGTCAGTGTGAAGAGGCAAGTCGTTTCCAAGGTCTACCCAGGGCTTGGTTTAGCCGAGACACTAGGATCTGAACTTTGCATTCCTAATACTCTGCCTACCAATAATACTTGAATATAGTAGTGGCTTTATTGTATTTTAATAAGTACGGACATTTCGTCTTAAGTAGTCATGTATTTATAAGATAATACAGATAGTAAGGAAAGAAAAATAATTATTTCTTGTCGTCGCACTAAATATATATTATAAGTAATTACGTAAGTAATAAACACTAATATATATTGCACTAATCTACTAAATAATCGCTAAAATAATATTCTACTAAATAAAATTAAAGAACACGATTATAATAAAATTACATAATAATACCTACATAAATATAAAAATAATAAAACGAATTTAAAATAATATAGTCACACACCCACTCCATATGTGGTTACGTTATGGAGTCCCTAGATGTTTGTAGGATTAGGGAGGTGGTCGTGGGAAGAGTATCTTGCCTTCCACAGTTTACGGAGAGTCCTCTATCCCCTTCCAGTAAACATAAACGACTGACTGGGCGATTGAGTCGCTGCATCCCGAATACAATTCCAGGTTTCCTCTTCGTCCTGGAATAGTGACAATAGAAACATCGCTCTAAGTACACGACGGCCTTACAAAGCCGATTCCAAGAGCTATAGTGGTCCGTCGCTCCCGACAGGAGAGGTGAGAGTCCCTGCGAGACGTCTGGTGTTCTAGATCTCCAGTCAGTCTCTCTGATCTCCACGACAGATCCGCTCGCGGTGGGGAGGTTCAGATCCACAGCGTCGTCCCTGGCAATGTGTAATACAGACAGATCTATCACGGGTTTAAATAACCTCAATTTACTCGTCCGGGTTTTAGGTTTGACTTTCTCCGCTCCCTTGGCTTGTCTAATCTCAGCCGGGGTAAGATGGGGAGGCCCTTCATTGTCTTTACTTACGAAGTCGGGTTCACCTAACCAGTCTGGAGTATCTGTCAGTTCTTGAGGAGTTGCTCCTCTGGAAGCGATGTCGGCTAGATTAATCGTCTTGGGGCAATGTCTCCATTGATCTACATTAGAGCTAATATTGTCATTATCTGAGGATTGTGGTGTTCCCTCAGTTGGGTCATCTCCCTCACTAGTATCATCTTCCCATTCACTCACCTGGCAGACGCGATCTTGAGGCAGTCTTTCCCTGAGCGTTCTACGGGAAGGTCCAGTAAGGTACCAACCTACTCTAGTTCTTCCCGCATAGGTTTGTAGTGGTTGCGGTTGAGCAGGTCGTTTCTCCAATGTCTCTAGCGCCTCATGCGCGTTTTGACCGATGAGTATTTGTACTCCAGGATAATCAGTGTCGAATCTAGGGATGTTAAGTTGCTGGGCGTAATCATCTTCGTCCCAATTATTAGGTTCCACCTGTCTGGTAGCGAAGTTCTTTATTGCCACCATCTTTACTGACCTTATACTGTGTTCTCCTAGTTCATCCTGGGGGGTGGACAACGCACCTACATAATAATCCGCGATTACTGTAGATTTCCAAACCTGCATAATTCCGGACATGTTTAACTTAGCTCGGAACTTGGGTTGTCCAGCAAATATGTCTTCGGCTAGTTCTTTGTCGATGAATGTTCCTGTGCTACCGGAGTCAAGGAGGGCGTTCACTATATAACTCCTTGTAGGTCCATGGACCCTTAACTGTACTACAGGAAATTCTCGGATTCCTACATTGGAAGTTGGTGCTTTCCAAGATGGTTGTCTGTCAGAAGTAGTTAGGGGGAGCTCACCGTTGGTATCCTTTTCATACGTATGTGCTCGATACACTGCGATATTTATCTGATAACAGGATTCGTTTTCGTCGGAGAATTCGTACGTATAGAATCCTTCCATCTCAGAAGTTTGGTCAGTGTTGTTCACATCACTGAATTGGACATGTAGTTCGGACTCACTTACCTGACTCGAGCTGCTTCGTTCGAATTCAGTGTGCAACAAGATATGATGTTTTGCGCCGCACTTTGCACACCTTGCGTCGGAGTAACAGGTTCGCCGTTGGTGTCCTCGTCTGAGGCAATTATAACACAACAGCTTATCCCACATGACTTTACGTCGATCCCTTAATGATTTCTTTAAGAATTCATCACATCCACTTAAGCGATGGGGCCCGTCACACAGCGCACATTTCGGTTTGATGTTACTTACTTTAACCTGTGCTGTGTGGTGCACACTTGTTCTTTCCTCGGGCTTTCTTACATGAATTCTCTTAGGAGACGTAGGAGGAGTTTTTCTTACCTGTTCTCTCCTGTCATTGGTTTGAGACTTATATTTACTTACCTGTTCTTTAGGCGTTTTATTGACATAATAAGATCTTTCAGTGTCTTTCCCGCTGTCTTCTTCTTGAGAAGCCTGGCTTTCGCCGTTGTCGGTATAACACACTGGTGTTATCTTTCTCCTAGAAACGGGTTTCTCACTTACCTTGTTTTCCGGTGTCTTCTCTCTGGACTGCTTTAGGAGCTGTAATTTCACCTCGCCATCCAAGAATGACAAGAGATCAGCCATGGTAGGATCTCTTCGTTGTTGTTCCATCATATATAACACTGTCTTGTCCCAGCGTGTACATACTCCGCCCTTGGGCAAATTAGATGCTAAGGCTCCTACAACCATAGAATTCTGGTATTCATGAGACTTACCTAACCAATCTAGTTGTCTACAGATCTCCTGAATATCGTCGGAAAACTCTATAATCCCGCTGCTAAGAAACTTTCGGGGCGCCATTAATTTCGCATATAAATACCTAGCTATGTTAGTCCTATTACCATACCTGATGTTCAGTGTATCCCAAACTTGTCTTAATCCATCTGGATGTCCAATAAACTTTAACGCCATTAACTTGGGAGATCCTTCCAAGCACTCAATGAGGAATCTAAGTTTCTCTCCGTTAGATAGCACAGAGCTCTGTATGTTATCTTTGTAATATTCATTAAAAGGTAACCATTTCATCTCATCTCCATTGAATTTGACGATCTCTCCCACCTTTACCGCTTGACGGGCTTCGGTTCTAGCCATTTGACGCATAAAACTTTCTTGGGCCATCGTGTTATTGAATATCGAATTATCGGTATATAAATTTCTCGGATTATGATCAGGTCTATAGGGAATCTCATTGTCCACAGGTTTATAATTACCCTTAATAGGGTTTACTATAGGAGTTTCCACTTCGCTAGCAGTATAGATGCGTGTAGGCTCCACACCTTGCGCATGAAATACTTCATTGTTACATTGTTACAGGGGGTGGTGGTATACCCTTTTGTGTACTTACTAATTTATCGCGTTCTAACGCGATACTTTGCTGCACTTCTTGCAACTCTAACCTACTTTCCCTTACTGTGCCCTTGAACTGCTTAACAGTCTCCTGCATCTGCTCGAGCAGGAGATCCATCCCCCGCCGTCTCTCATCCACCCATTCGACCGCCGAAGCGGGAGTCGCCAACGTTTTAGCGGGCAGACGAGGGACAACGGGCGACAAATCATTAATATTTCGCTCGGAGTCCAGGACATGAACTGTCTCAGGTGTTGTTTTGGGGGGCACAGGTAGCTTAGTGCTGTGCAGAGGGAATTTAGAGGTAGGTTCAGGGAGCACAGGTGTCTCTATCACCGAAGGGGTGATTTCCAGAACAGGCCTAATTATTTCAGGCTCATCTACTATAGTAGGGAGTCTTTCTATTTTAATTATTTGGTCTGTGGGTTCTGTACTACCCAAGCCTGTGTTAGCTAGTTGTTTTCGAACAGTTGGGGGCAAATCAAGCAATTTTTGACGGTGGGACATTCTTCTACGTCTGCTTAGGCGAGATCGATTTCCTCCGCCTTCAGGATCGGTGGTATCGCCTTCCTCAGATGATGTATATCCCTGTCTTTTGGGAGTTGATCGATTCATCATCTGCATATTACTAGCTGTTAACTGTTTATTAAAGTTGTCTTGCTTCTCTTGAAGACTTTCCAACTCTAGTTGGGTTGCTTCTTCAGATGCCCTCCGTTCTGCTTCTGCCACTGCTATCCTTCTTTCCGCTTCTGCCGCTGCCGCTTTCCTATCCGCTTCTGCCGCTTTTCTATATGCTTCTGCCACTTTTCTATCCGCTTCTGCCGCTGCCGCTTTCCTATCCGCTTCTGCCGCTGCCACTGCTGCTGCTGCTGTCTTTCTATCTTCTATACATTTTTTCTTTAACTGATCTTCTTGGACTCTTGTGATGCAGAGTTGTTCATCAAATTTAGCTTGGTTTGCAGCTATCATATCCGCATCGATTGCGTCCAACACAAGCTTGGCTCCTTCACTATTAGGGCTAAGTCCCTCCAGCCGTCTCCTCAACTCTTCGTCTCCTACAAAGCGTTGATAGTCTGACAGATAGATGTCAATAGCATCCCTCTTATGCAGTTTCTCTGCTGTTGCTTCACTTTCCACTTGAGAAAAGGTAGCGTCTGTTGATTCTCCAAGGTTTGAGCGCTCCTCTAACTGCGATTTCCACGGGGCAGTTCTTTGAACTTGGAGACTCACCCGCTGTAGCCAAGTCTTTACGGCAACTTGCAACGACGTGTCTTGTTTTCTTTTCGAAGCCTCCTCAAAGGCAGATAAGATTAGTCTGATTCTTAGAATTCTTTCTCTAACTTGATAAAGCAGCTCTCCCTGCTCTTGAGGTCCTTGTGGTTGTCTAAACAGTTGTTCCTCTAATCGCTCCATAGAGCTGAAGAATCCCTGTACGTATCCGGCTGTTGACCTCTTCCATACAGCTGGATCGATGGTTTCCTTTGTTACTCCCAAAGTATGTGTATGTCTTCCCAAGCAGCTTCCGATAAGTCAAACGGTAGTCCGGGTCCGGGGGAGTTCCATTGCGACTCGACAATAGACTTCAGTTCTTCCCGTGTATATCCCGCATAACTATCCTTGGTCGATCGCTTACTTCTCGTCCAATCAATCTGGTGTTCCTCCACCGCAATCAATACCCTGGTGAGTACGGCTGCAGGAAGGATGAGAAGGGGATCCGAATAAACCGCTTCTGCCATCTTTGCTCCGCACTCGGGTGTCAGCTCTACAGTATCCGCACTACTGGAGCTGTCGGGCCGCTGAGAAATAAGTTCTCGGCTCGCGGGTTGTTGCTGTTCCGCTGCTTCTTGGTCCTGCTTGACTTGAGCTCGAGTGCCTATGATAGACCTACGGTGTTGGACCAGCCTAGGGTCTGATATCACTACTGTAGGGATGACCTTGCTTACAGTAGGAGGGGACTTGGACTTTGGTCTCAGACGTTCTATACTCTTAGCTGAGTCCCAGATCTTTTTAAGACCCTGTCTAACACTCATTCTAGCACTTTCTAAGAGACTATCTAACAGTGTTTGTTTTGTGTCAGACATGTTTGATTGTACAGTTAAATGCCTACTGCTATATTACAGTTAAAGCAAGTCTAGTAATTCAGTATCACTGTTAGCCTAGTAATTAATTACCGATACTGTTACTCAGTGTAACGTGATATATATACAATATATTAGAATACCGGTATGCTTATAGTATATATATATAAGTATTATTACAGACTAGGTTTGTCACAGAATACCGGAATATAATTTTAGCACAAATATATATAAATATATAATAGGCCTATCGTGAATACCGGTATACAGCTTACACTTATAGTATATATAAGTATAATTATGGACTAGAATTAATTACAGAATACCGGTATAATTTCAGCCTAAATTTATTGAAATAAATATAATAAGCCTATTGTAAATACCGGTATGTCAATTATTTTAAAATAATTGAATTTCTGAATGTTAGGGGTTACTTGGTTACTTTACCTTACTTTATTACCGTTATTTAAGCAGTAGTCCAACTGATATTGAGACCTAATTGTTGTATGGCAGACCTACTATTTATAAATCGTTTGAGTTGATTTATAATATTTATACCCGTATGAGGGTTTTTGTTACAATATTGAAATAGATGTTATTATTTCTGGGAAGAAGTCACTACACAGAAGCTGTGCGCTCTCAGTGAAGTGCTACTTGTTGGACACTAAAACAAATAATTATAATTTACCTAAGTTACTTAATACTACAAGTTACGTACAATTTGGGGTGAGATTACAATCTCTAAATAAACGCAGAAATTACACGTACGAAATTTTGGGTAATTTTACAAGAAGTCTACAAACCAGCCTAACAGAGGGTTAGATTATCTGGTTATTACAACGGACAGGGTACTACGGTATTTGAAAATAATAAGTAGTAGTAAATATACTGCGTTGTCCAGATAGGAAAAATACCACCGTCTGACGACCTATAGCCGTATCGCTATAGGTACTACGTTATGTATCACGGAGTGTTCCTACCTAGAGATTAATTACCGCAGTCTACCAGAACCAACGTGGCTATTAACCACTTTACAACACAAATATACTGCCTACACACTAATTACCTTCGGAAAGCACTGTACACTAAACCCTAAATTAGGTACAAGTACTTATAAAACAGATAATCAGCAGTTAAAAATACTTGTACAGCCAAAAGAACCACGGTATCTGCTGGAGTGACTGGGGCACAAGATCACCAGTCTTTACCTACGCCAAGCAGCCCTGATGTAGTACCGGGGTTAATTTAACTATAATGGTATGTTAACAAGCACAATTACTGTAGGAATAAACTTGGGGATATGAATGTTGCGAATAATCGCATAAACTCTGAATAATAAATATTACGCTACGCGTACAAACTACTCAAACAAAATGCAGACCAAATGCTGACAGACTACTATCAAGCCTAAACAAACTACGGTATATGCAGACTCCGAAATGGTTAGTTAGTATGCGTTCTAACTGAGTAGTACGACTTATTCTTTCGAGGGGGTTTACCTCACAGCACTGGAAGCCCCTACGTTCCTAACTGGCACTTTATCGGACATACACTCTATACACAACGTAATCTCCTTCGACCTAACAACAGTCAGACAACAATCCAGCCTACAAATTATCTAAATAAGAAATATTACGCTACCTGTGCAGACTATACAAACAAAGTACAGACCAAACGCTGGCAGACTACTATCAAGCCTAAATAAACTACAGTATATGCAGACTCCAAAATGGTTAGTTAGTATGCGTTCTAACCGAGTAGTACAACTTATTCTTTTGAGGGGGTTTACCTCACAGCACTGGAAGCCCCTACGTTCCTAACTGGCACTTTATCGGACATACACTCTATACACAACGTAATCTCCTTCGACCTAACAACAGTCAGACAACAATCCAGCCTACAAATTATCTAAATAAGAAATATTACGCTACCTGTACAGACTATACAAACAAAGTACAGACCAAACGCTGGCAGACTACTATCAAGCCTAAATAAACTACAGTATATGCAGACTCCAAAATGGTTAGTTAGTATGCGTTCTAACCGAGTAGTACAACTTATTCTTTTGAGGGGGTTTACCTCACAGCACTGGAAGCCCCTACGTTCCTAACTGGCACTTTATCGGACATACACTCTATACACAACGTAATCTCCTTCGACCTAACAACAGTCAGACAACAATCCAGCCTACAAATTATCTAAATAAGAAATATTACGCTACCTTTACAGACTATACAAACAAAGTACAGACCAAACGCTGGCAGACTACTATCAAGCCTAAATAAACTACAGTATATGCAGACTCCAAAATGGTTAGTTAGTATGCGTTCTAACCGAGTAGTACAACTTATTCTTTTGAGGGGGTTTACCTCACAGCACTGGAAGCCCCTACTTTCCTAACTAGTACTTTTTTGGACATACGCTCTACACACACTACAATCTCTTCAGACTTAACAACAGTCAGACAACAGTCCAGCCTACAAATTTTCTGTACAATCTGAGCAGGCTTACATGCCTTCTGCACAATATTGGCCTACAAATAAATAAAACCTGACAGAAATTAGTAAAATCTCAATGAAAAACCAGGGCTGCAGTCCCTGACTTAATATCAAGACCTACCGGTATATAATTATCAAAATCGAATAATACTGCTGTACCTCTACTGCTGTAAGTACCGGTCCGGATGGTTAGGTAGTCAGGCCTACTGGGTACCGGTTGCCGGTACTTCAGCTTTATTGCATACACTGCAATCTAGAAAATAAAACTGTTATTGTTCTCGCTTTTAAGACCTTTGGCAGTTTAACCCGCCAAATCTATATGTCTTCTAGGTTATAAATCGACTTTAGCCTATGACAAGTATTTGATACAAATAAATCCAACATTAGCCGAAGCCAGTCTATGCGCGACCATTCACCCGCTGGATATACCTGGGAGACTGGATTCGGATGCTTTAATTTGATTGCGGTGCAGGCCTACCGTACTATTCGATTGATCGTTAATATATAATCTCTGACAAATATTATTCACTTTCGGGAAATATTAGCAGTTCCTTTAGGACGTGGCGCTCTATCCATATAAACAGAGCTATGACTTACACTATACACAACGGGATGGCTTATAGATCACAAAAGGTGCATTCTTTAGGAAATGCTTTGTTACTCGGTCAAGCACATTCAGACTATTGCACACCACTGCACACTGAATTGCCGATATTCACTGATTTTAATCATGTAGAAAGAGAATAGCAACCGACATTTGTAGGGCGTATTAAGTAGCATTGAATTCACTACAAACCACGATAATGTATGTCGCAATTGCTATATGTAACCGGTCTCTCTAACCTTAGTGTATCAAGAAGATTGGGGTTTCTGATCGTTTATCAATATTCTCCAAATAACAATATGCAAACGAATGATACAATTAATAACAAACGGTAAATAGCAGTAAATAATGCGGTGAAAAGCAGTTTGAGTTTACAGCACGTAGTATGCGGTACCGTGCCAGACCAGGTAGGTAGTGTGCCAAGTTAACCAAGATAACAGTTTTGTGATCTTATAATTAAAGACGTTCTAATATTGGAATAATTCAGAAACATTCCACAGCCGGTGTAAAAGCTTCTGTGGGATAGAACTGGCACTTAGCTCCGCAATCCAGTTATCTCCCCGTGCGCTCAAATACTCTAAAACCCTGCTGTGGAGTGTTTACGGATATAATCCGTTCCCTGGCTCACAAAGTACCGTATATGTAAAAGCTTTGTGGGATGACTGGCTCGTTTGCCTTGCTAAACAGTTCCCCCCCCCATCGCTGTGATACTCTCAAAGGGATCTGGCTTGAATGGCAAGCTGCCTGTTGGTTGGCTAGATTGCTCCTCCCTGGATGGAAGCTCTCAATAAGCCTGCCTGACATATCTGCCAATAAGATTGGAGCTAGTTCTGATTTTGTCCAATACCAAGCTACTGAACTGAAAATCCGCTCTGTATGCTCCTAGGTTTCGCTTTTGATTAAAGTTCTTAGTTTTTCATCATTCAGTCACGAGTTTTAGACTTCTAAGCGAGGAGTGTTATAAGATCGGTTCTGAGATGACGAAATGTTTTCTGCCTTTTGTACGAACATTGGTAGGCTAAATTATAGAAAGCATAACTGTTATCTTACTTAAATTAACAACTTACCATATTTCTCGTTCAATCACTTAATAACTCGACTCAATGCAACAATTATATCTTAACCTACCGTCATACTGCTTTTACTGTTTGTAATTTTGTATCAGTATAATTGGATGTTATTATTTGAAGAATATCAATAATCAACCCACATTTTCCCAATCTCCTTGATACACTACAGGTTAGAGAGAAGGGTTATGTACAACAATTGCGACTTTATTATTGTGTTTGTAGTGAATCTAATGTTGTTTGACAGACACTACCTGAGTCCAGTGCATATCTCTTTATACCTGATCAAAGTCAGTAAATGTCGGCATACCAGTGAGCAGTATTGTGCGTTACCGGTAGCGTGAGTGATTGTAACGTGATTGGATCTGATAACAAAGCATTCCTAAAGAATGCGCCTTATGCTTGAAATATAAGCCCTATCGTTGTGTTTAATATAAGTCATAACTCTGTTTACATAGGTAGAGCGCCACGTCCTAAAAGGAACTGCTAATATTTCCCGAAAGTGAATAATATTTGTCAGAGATTATATATTAGTGATAAATCGAATAATACAGTAGGCTTGCCCGCAAATAAATTTAAGCCCACGAATCCAGTCTCCCGGTGTTATATAACGGGTCATTTGGACGCGCATGGACTGGCTTCGGCTAATGTTCTGACTTGTTTTTATATTAAATCTTGTCATCGTATAAAAGGCTATTTATCAATAAAGACATATAAATTTCGGCAGGTTAAACTGCGGAAGGTCTACAAAGCGCGTACAATAACAGTTATAAATCTTAATTTGCGGCAAGCAATAAGGTTAGAAAGTACCGGTCGACCGGTAAAGTAGAACCGGTACTCCAGTAGGTCCGTAGGTCCAACTGCCAGAACCGGTACTCTTGTAGGTCAGTAGGCCCTACTGCCTGAACCGGTACTGCTGTACAAGTACCTTAGTATTATTTCGATTGTGATATTATACATTGGTAGGCTGTTTAAGAAATTAGGGACTGTACGTACACCCCTTGTTTCTTTTGGAGCTTATTTATTTCTGTCAGTTCTTATTTACGTGTAAGTTAGTATTGAGTAGAAGACGTGTAAGTCTGCTCAGATTGTTCAGATCATTGTAGGCTGGACTGTTGTCTGACTGTTGTTAGGCTTGAAGATTACAGCGTGTGTAGAGAGTCTGATAAAGGCCAGTTAGTAAGTTGAGGCAACTCATAGTTGTAAGGTCAACCCTCTTTAAAGAATAAGTCGCGCTACCGTATTAGCACGCATACTCACTAACAAGTTTCAGAATCTGCATATACTGTGGTTATTTAGGCTTGATAGTAGTCCGTCAGCGTTTATACTGTACTGTCTGTATAATCTGTTCAGGTACCGTAATAGTATTATTTAGATATTTTGTAGGCTGGATTGTTGCCTAGCTGTTGTTGGTCTGAAGAATTGCCGCGTGTGTAGAGTGTGTCTGATAGGTGCCAGTTAGTAAGTTGGGGCAACTCGTAGTTGTAAGGTCAACCCCCTCTAAAGAATAAGCCGCGCTACCGTGTTAGCACGCATACTCACTAACGAGTTTCAGAATCTGCACATCCTGTAGTTTATTTAGGCTTAATGGTAGTTTGTCAACATTTGGTTTGTATTTTATTTGAGTATTCTGTACGGATAGCGTAATATTTATTACTCAGAGTTTATGCGATTACTCGCAACATTCATGTCCCCAAGTTTATTCCTACAGTAATTGTGTTTGTTATACATACCGTTATAGTTAAATTAACCCCAGTACTACACGGGCTGCTTGGCGTAGGTAAAGACTGGTGACTTAGTGCCCCGGTCACTCCAGCAGATGCTGTGGTTCTTTTAACTGTTCAAGTATATTTAACTACTGGTTATCTGTTTGACAAGTACTTGTACCTAATTTAGGGTTTAGTGTACAGTGCTTTCCGAGAGTAATTAGTGTAGGCATTATTGTGTTGTAAAGTAGTTAATAGGCACGCTCGTTCTGGTAGACGGCGGTAATTAACTTCTAGGTAGGAACACTCCGTAGATACATAACGTTGTACCTATAGCGATACGGCTGTAGGTCGTCAGGCGGTGGTATTTTCCTATCTAGACAACGCAGTATTTACTTCTGCTTATTATTCTCAAATACCGTAGTATCCTGTCCGTTGCAATAACCAGAAGATCTAACCCTTTGTTGGACTGGTTATTAGTTCCCTGTAAAATTGCCCTAAAAATTTCAGTGCGTAACGTTTTGTCTGTTTATTAGAGATTGTAATCTCACCAATAGTAAGTAACTAGTAGATAAGTAACGTAGGCCAGTAGAATTATTCTGTATAGTGTCTCATAGGTAGCACTTCACTGAAAGCGCACAGCTTCTGTGTAGTGGTATTTTACTGGAAATAGTAACACCTATTTCAATCTTGTAACAAATCCCTTATCAGGGTATATATATATTATAAATCAACTCCAAAGATTTATAAATCAGTAGGCCTGTCATAAAACAAGTAAGTCTCAATATCAGTTGGACTACTGCTTACATAACGGTAACAGAGTAACTCAAGTAACTAAGTAACTTATAATTTCAGAAATTCAATTATCCTAAATAATTGATGTACCGGTATCTCTAATAGGCTTATTATACAATTGTATATATTTGCACTGAAATTATATACTGGTATTCTGTGAAAAACCTAGTCTGTTATACTTATATATACTATAAGTGTATACCGGTATTTTAATATTGCAATTAATTACCGGTACTAGGCCAACAGTCTTACTGAATTACTGGACTTGCTTTAACTGTGACTATAGCAGTAGGCATTCAACTGTGCAACTGAGATATGTCTGACACACAACAGAATCTGTCGGACAGTCCACCAGACATTACACAGAACCTGTCGGACAGTCCACCAGACACTACCATCTGTGACTCAGATAGGAGTGATAAGACTGATAGGACTCAGACAGAGCCCAGTTCACCTCCTACTGAAAGGAAAGTCACCCCTCTAGTAGTAGAATCAGATCCCAAGCCAACACACCATAGGTCTATTATAGGCACTCGGGCCCAGGTAAAACGGAACCGAGAAGAAGCTGGCCCATCACAGCAACCTCCTGGCCAAGAACCTAGTTCCCAGCAACCCGATAGCTCCAGTAATTCTGATACTGTAGAGCTGAACCCCGAACGCGGAGTGGAGACAGTGGATCCATCTTACCTTGATCCCTTTCTCACTCTCCCGACCGCGAAGATGGCTGCGGTCTTGATTGCGGTGGAGGAACACCAAGGAGATTGGGCGAGAAATAAGAAATCGACCCAAGAGAGTTATTGGGGATACGCAAGGGAAGAATTGATGTCTGTCGTCGAGTCAAACTGGAATAATCCTGGAATAGGATTACCGCTCGATTTGTCAGAAGCGACTTGGGAAGATATACACAAGATGGGTGTGGCTAAAGATACTATGGATCCAGCTGTTTGGAAGAGGTCCGCAGCAGGATATGTGCAGGGATTCTTCAGCTCCTTACAGAGGCAGGAAGAACAGCTGTTTCGACAAACCCTAGGACCTCAAGAGCAGGAAGAGCTGCTTTATCAAGTACGTGCAAGTACATTACGCATTAGGCTGATCCTATCGGCCTTTGAGGAAACATCTAAAAGAAGGCAAGACACGTCGCTGCAAGTGGCGGTCAAGACTTGGTTCCAGCGGATAGAGCCCAAGGTTAAAGAAACAGCCCAGTGGAAATCCCGACTGGCTGAGCGACCAACCGATGAGGAATCAACTGGTGCCATCCTTTCTCAAGTGGAAAGTGAAGAGGCGGCAGAGGGACCGCGAAAGAGAGACGCAATCGATACCTATTTGTCAGATTATCAGCGATTCATAGGAGACGAGGAGCTGAGAAGACGGCTGGCTGGATTTTCACCTAATAGTGAAGGAGCTAAGCGTGTGTTGGACTCAATTGATGCTGAGATGTTAGCTGCACATCAAGCTAAATTTGATGAAGAAAGACGCATCGCTAGAGCCCAGGAAGCACAAGTCCAGAAAAAACGAATAGAAGATCGAAAAGCAGCTGCAGTGGCAGCAGCAGAGGCAGAGGCAGAAAGAAAAGCAGCAGAGGCAGAAAGAAAAGCAGCAGAGGCAGAAAGAAAGGCAGCAGCAGCAGAGGCAGAGGCAGAAAGAAAGGCAGCAGCAGCAGAGGCAGAGGCAGAAAGAAAGACAGCAGCGGCAGAAGCAGAAAAGAGAGCGTCTGAAGAGATCGCCCAACTAGAGTTGGAAACTCTGCAAGAGACCCAAGACGACATTAGTAAGCGTTTTACAGAAGGTCGAATGCAGATAAAAGGTCGATCTAATTCCAAACGCCTAGGGTATACATCCTCGGAGGAAGGAGATACCACCGACCCTGAAGGTGGAGGAAATAGATCTCGTCTCAGTAGGCGTAAAAGAATGTCTCCCCGTCAGAGATTGCCTGATTTGCCTCCAGCTGTTAGAAGACAAATATCTAGCACTGCAGTAGGTAGTACAGAACCCACAGACCGAACTATTACCATCACCAGACTCCCTACTATAGTAGATGAGCCGGAAATAATTAAGCCTGTTCTAGAAAACACCCCTTCGGTGAGAGAGACCCCTGTACTCCCCAAACCTACTACAAAATTCCCTTTACACAGTACTATTAAATTGACTGCACCTGGTGGAGCAGCCCAAGTCCCAGTTCTGGAGACCGAGAGAGACATACAAGATTTGTCTCCCGTCGTCCCGATGCGGCCCGCTACAACGTTGGCGACTCCCGCTTCGGCGGTCGAGTGGGTTGAGAAGGGACGGCGGGAGATGAGTCTCTTGCTCGGTCAAATGAGAGAACAGCGGGACTGTTCCTCCCAACAGATCCGGGACTTAGAAGGGACTGTCTACCAACTCAAGGGAACAGTAAGGGATAGTAGGATAGAGCTGCAAGAAGTGCAGCAAAATATCGCGCTCGAGCGCGACAAATTAGTCAATATACAAAGGGGAATACCAACACCCCCTGTAACCCTGTGTCAACCTGCTAGGTCTGAAGTGTATCATGCGCGAGGTGTGTCGCCTACACGCATATATACTGCTAGCAAAGTAGAAACACCCCCCGTAACCCTGAGTCAGCCTGTTAGGTCTGAAGTATATCATGCGCAAGGTGTGTCGCCTATACGCATATATACTGCTAGCGAAGTAGAAACTCCTATAGTAAACCCTATTAAGGGAGATTACAAACCTGTGAGTGATGATATTCCCTATAGACCTGATAATAATCCGAAAAATTTATATACCGATAATTCGATATTAAATAACACGATGGCCCAAGAAAGCTTTACGCGTCAGATGGCTAGAACAGAAGCCCGCCAAGCGGTCAAAGTGGGAGAAATTGTCAAATTCAACGGAGATGAGATGAAATGGTTACCTTTTAAAGAATATTATGAAGATAGCATACAGAACTCTGTACTATCTAGCGGAGAGAAACTGAGATTCCTCATCAAATGTTTGGAAGGACCTCCCAAGTTAATGGCGTTGAAGTTTATTGGACATCCAAATGGATTAAGACAAGTCTGGGATACATTAAACACCAGGTATGGTAATAAAGATAATATCGCTAAGTATTTGTATGCAAAACTGGTAGCTCCCCGAAAGTTCCTTAGTAACGAGATTATAGAGTTTTCCGATGAGATTCAAGAAATCTGCAGGCAATTGGATTGGTTAGGTAAGTCCCATGAATATCAGAGCTCCATGGTTATCGGAGCCATAGTCTCTACTTTGCCAAAGGGTGGAGTATGTACACGTTGGGACAAGAAGGTGTTGCATATGATGGAACAACAACGAAGGAGTCCTATCATGGCGGATCTCATGTCATTCCTAGACTGCGAGGTCAAACTACAGCTAATCAAGCAATCCCGAGAAAAAACATCGGAAACCAAGGTAAGTGAGAAACCCGTTTCTAGGAGGAGAGTAACCCCAGTATGTTATACTGACGAAGGCGAGAGCCAAGTTTCTCAAGAAGAAGACAGCGGAAAGGACACAGACCACTCTTATTATTTTAACAAAAACTCGAGTGACGTAAGTAAATACCAACCTCGAACCAATGATAGGAGAGATAAGTTTACCAAGACCCCTCCTCAGTCTCCCAAAAGAATTCAGGTAAGAAAGCCCGAAGAAAGAACCAAAGTGCATAACATTACCCAAGGTAAAGTGAGCAACATCAAGTTAAACTGTGCACTGTGCGACGGGCTCCACCGCTTGGGTGCGTGTGCTGAATTCCTAAAGAAACCCCTAGCAGACAGGAGAGAAGTCGTGTGGAATAAGCGGTTATGTTATAATTGCCTCAGACCAGGACACCAACGGCAGACCTGTTACTCCGATATAAGGTGTGCAAAGTGCGGTGCGAAACATCACAGCTTGCTACATAGTGAACTCGACCGAAACCACCCGAGTCAGGTAAGTGAGCCCGAACTGCACGTCCAATTCAGTGATGTGAACGACACCGACCAAGGTTCTGAGTGGGAGGGATTCTACACAGACGAATTCTCTGATGCCAACGAATCCTGTTATCTAATAAACACCGCAGTGTATCGAGCACTTACGTACGAAAAGGACAACGATACGGAGTTTCCATCAACCCCCTTGGATAAGCAACCATCTTGGAAAGTTCCAACATCCAACATAGGAATACGAGAATTTCCGGTAGTCCAGGTAAGAGTTCACGGTCCCAACAAAAGTTACATAGTGAACGCCCTCCTTGACTCAGGTA
The DNA here is from genome assembly GCA_032718475.1 of Nemertoderma westbladi. Classification (NCBI taxonomy): domain Eukaryota; kingdom Metazoa; phylum Xenacoelomorpha; order Nemertodermatida; family Nemertodermatidae; genus Nemertoderma; species Nemertoderma westbladi. The sequence continues at coordinate 36,538 of JAUCBJ010001165.1, forward strand.
GCACCGGAACATTCATCGACAAGGAATTGGCCGAGGATATTTTTGCTGGACAACCCAAATTCCGAACTAAGTTAAATATGTCCGGAATTATGCAGGTTTGGAAATCTACCTTAACGGCAGATTACTATATCGGCTCATTGTCCACTCCACAGGATAGATTAGGGGAACAAAGTATAAGGTCAGTAAAAATGGTGGCAATAAAGAACTTCGCTACTACTCAAGTAGAACCTTATGACTGGGACGAGGACGAGAACATCCAACATCTAGGAATACCTCGATTCCAAACTGATTATCCTGGAGTACAAATCCTCATAGGCCAAAACGCGCACGAGGCGCTCGAGACGTTAGAGAAACGGCCTGCTCAACCGCAGCCATTACAACCTTATGCGGTGAGAACTCGAGTAGGTTGGTACTTCACTGGCCCTTCCCGTAGAACCCTTGAAGAAAGACTGCCACAAGACCGGACACTTCAAGTGAATGATTGGGAAGAGGAGAGCAGTGAGGTTGACGAACTCACTGAGGGAATACAATACTCCTCAGACAACGACAACACCTACCAACTCTTCGAGGAAGAGCACACGATCGATTTATTAACCGAGAATAACACATGGAGTGACCAGCAAACTTTGTGTCAACTAATTTATCCATCAGGATCTATGGACTACAATGACGAACTCAATGAAGAGATAGAGCGTCACAACGCTAGAACCCGAGACGAACTTGCCGTACGATTCTTTACCCAAGAGCTAGTAGAACCAAATTCGTACGATAAGGCTCTATCAATAGAAGAGGAAAGAGCCAAGCAAATTCAGGAAACAACTACGCGTTTTCTAAAAGATCAGGGTAGGTATGAAATCGGCCTACCATTTCGAAAACGAGAACCTAGATTTATAAACAACAGACCCTTGGCCGAGAAAAGACTCTCTCAATTGCATCGACGCCTTACGGCAAACGCTTCAGCTAAAGAAATGTACCAAACGCAGCTGAAGAAATTTATTAGCAAGGGTTATGCGGAGCGAGTACCGGAAGAAACACCCATAACAGAGAGAACATACTACCTAACACATCATTATGTTCCCAAACCCGGTAAACCACATGAAGTACGCGTGGTATTTGATGGCTCCGCCCTATATAAGGGTCAATCTCTGAATTCCGAGTTGCTACCAGGACCCAACTTACTACAATCACTGTTGGGAATACTTCTGAGATTAAGACAATATTCTATAGCGTTCGCCTCCGATATCGAAGGAATGTTCTTACAGGTTAAGGCGTTAGATAAAGATAGAGACAGTTTAAGGTTTCTATGGTGGCCTGAAGGAGACCTCCAACGGACACCAGAGGAGTACTGGATGACCATCCAAGCTTTTGGGATCATATCCAGTCCTTCCAACGCCTGCTCCGTAGTACGAACTACTGCGGATGACAACCGAGACGCCTTCTCCAAAGAGGTGATTGACAACATCAAGAAGAACATCTACATGGACGACAATTTAAAGTCCCTTCCATCGGTAGAACAAGCCATTGAGGTCGCGAAAGGAACGGTAGAGTGTTTGAAAAGAGGTGGATTTCGACTGACGAAATTCACTAGCAACTCCCGCGAGTTTCTAGAAGCGATACCGATAGAAGACCGAGGAGCGAAAGACCTCGATCTGATAAAAGACGATCTTCCAGAGACCAAGACGCTTGGCTTAAAATGGGACACAGAAAGAGATATCCTGTTTTTTCAACTAAAACAGCGCGAGAATCCAGTTCGGACCAAACGGATTTGTCTAAGTATCCTGAGCACTTATTTCGACCCATTAGGATTTATTAGTCCAGTCATATTGATTGCTCGGAGTTTAGTACAGCAAATGTGGCTGGAAAACCACTCATGGGACGATCCACTTACGGGAGAGCTACTAAAGAAATGGATGAAATGGGAGGATTCTCTACCTGCCATCGAGAGTTTTATAATTTCCCGTTCATATTTTGGTCATGTTCTCCCTACGTATTCCTATCAACTCCATGTGTTTGGAGACGCGAGCGACACGGGAATAGGAATAGTAGCATACCTTCGAGTCGAGACTCCAGATGGAATCAAAGTCGCCTTGGTTACCTCTAAGGCATTGATTAATAACAAGTTGAAGGTTCCTCGAGCGGAGTTGAAGGCGGCTCTCTACGCTACAGCCATCGGACGGAATGTAACGGAACAGATCGATTATACACTGGAGAAAACTGTGTATTGGACCGACGCTTTGCTCGTGTTGGAATATATAACCAATGAAGTCTGTCAGTTCAGCGTCTTTGTCACCAACCGAGTGGCCATCATCCTCAGTCGCACAACGATAGACCAATGGAGACACTGCCCTGGTACGATTAACCCAGCTGATATCGCCTCCAGAGGAGCAACTCCACAAGAACTGATAGATACTCCAGACTGGTTGGGTGGACCCGACTTCCTAAGCAAGGAAGAGGACGAATGGCCTCCTCACCTTACTACGGCGGAGATCAGACAAGCCAAGGGAGCGGAAAAGATTAAACCAAAAACCCGAGCGAGCAAATCGAAGTTATTCAAACCGCCGATCGATCTATCTGTATTACATGCTTCTGGAAATGATGCTTCGGATCCACAATCCCTCGTCACAAACAAATCTGTTGTGGAAATTAAGGACAAAGATTGGCGATCTGGAACACCAGACGTCTCGCAAGGAATCTCACCCCTGTTGCAGAGAGCAATACAACATTACAGTTCCTGGAATCGGCTCTGTAAGGCCGTCGCTTATTTAAAACGATTCTTTCATCATCGTTATTCTGGGACGAAGACCACTGGTGATGCTGCACCACTGACAACAGCCCAAGTCCATGTTATTAAAGATTTACCGAAATACAAAACACCATGCCGGTTTCTAAAAGAAAAGATCAGTTATCAGGAGCATGAAGAAGCCAATAAACAAATACTGCGGCTCCTGCAATGCTACGAGGATTCTGACAAGTACTTCCTGCTGTTAAGAAACCCGCAGATGCGCTTGAGGGATCGCTTCTCTAGCATAATGATCGATGGGTTAATACGTGTTGGAGGAAGGCTTACCAACGCGCCATTGTCCTTTGACACTAAATTCCCCATAATAGTTAGAAATCTTGAAGTACAAATCAAGATGATTGTAGACGCCCACAGTAAATTATATCATGCTGGTAGAGAACGAGTTCTTAGCGAAATTCGAACGCGCTATTATTTCTATAAACCCCGTAGAGCTCTAAATCAAGTTCTTAGGAACTGCATACCCTGTAGGAAAGCATTCAGTAGGCCTTTAACACAGCGAGAGGCAGAATTACCTAGGGAACGAGTAAGCTTTTATGAACCACCCTTTACTAATACTGGTGTGGATTTATTTGGCCCTATTGAAGTATATCGTGCTAGGACTATAGTCAAGAGATGGTGCGTCGTCTTCGTGTGCATGACTTGTCGAGCCATCCATCTTGATATGGTGAACGATCTATCCACTAACAGCTTCGTCTTAAGTTTACGACGACAGATCGCTCGCTTCGGAACTAGTAATACCATGCGATCGGACAAGGGAACGAACTTCATTGGCGCCAATAACGAAATCCAGGCTTACGTAAAGGACTGGAACCAAAGACAGGTGGACGATCAGCTAAGAATAACCGCGTCTAGCTGGACCTTCAACGCCGCCGACGCCCCTTGGTGGGGAGGAAGTTGGGAGAGATTGATTCGGAGTGTTAAGACAGCATTTCACTTTATAGTGCCGTGCCGTGCGTATCTCACCGACGAACTTTTGCGAACGTTAATGGAGGAAATCGCTGCCTATCTCAACGAGAGACCGCTTATGCCAGTCTCATGGAGTCCCGATTCCCTGGAAGCGCTAACACCCGCGCACTTCCTACTTAAGAAACCTGTAGCCATGCTTCCCCAATCCGAGATTGCCGACGGAGACGAATATTGCCGCCGAACTTGGCAACTTATGCAGTTGCTATCTCGTCGTTTCGCTGATCACTTTGAAAAGCATTATCTGCCCACACTACAACTTCGAACTAAGTGGTTTGCGCAGCAAGAAAATGTCAGCGCCGGAGACATGGTGCTTATTGTGGATCCCGACCTCCCACGTAAGCGGTGGCAGACAGGACGCATCATAGAGACTCACATTTCAAGTGACGGTTTGGTACGATCAGTAGAACTCGTAGTTATGCGGCGTAACTTCAAAAAACCGGGAATAATATTTGAGACGCAACAACTCAATCGCCCAGTTGGTCGTTTATGTTTATTAGAAAGAGACAGAGAACTCTCCGGAAACTATGGAAGGCAAGACACTCTTCCCACGACCACCTCCCTAATTCCTCAAACATCTAGGGACTCCCCGCCTTAATGCGTCTGGAGTGGGCGTATGACTATAATATTTTCTCTGTTTTATTTATTTTATATAAATATTATTATTTACTTTATTATAATCGTTTTTATTTAATTTTAGTTAAGTAGAATGTTATTTTGGATTATTTGGTAGACTAGTGCAATATATTAGTGTTTATTACGTAATTACCTAATATACTTAGTGCGACGACGAGAAACAATTATTTTTCTCTTTCCTTACTGTCCGTATTATATTATAAACGCGAGACTATAGTAAGATGATATGTCCGTACTTATTAAAGTACAATAAAGCCACTACTATATTTCGTGTATTATTGGTAGGCAGAGTATTAGGAATGCAAAGTTCAGATCCTCGTGTCTCGGCTAAACCAAGCTCTGGGTAGACCTTGGAAACGACTTGCCTCTTCACACTGACATTGCTTCGTGCGATATTGCTCTTCTACCTATATTAAATAATACATATAGTAGCGTGATGTCCCTCTAACAGTAGCGTAAAACGCAAATAAATCTGTTAAACTTTTTGACCATCTGTAATTCTAGTCGATTAAGATATCGTGGCACCCACCGATATACTTGAAAGACAAATTCTAGAATCAGTGGTTAACGTCCCCAGACAAGTTCTGGAATAAATCCCGTGTAGTGCCCATCTTAAATATTAATTTAATATTTATTAAAATCTGGCAAATTCAGATCCTTTAAAATTTCTAGTCAATTGAGATATCGTAGCACTTACCGGTATTCTTAAAAGACCATTTTATAGAATTAAGGATCTTATGTCCCCAGATATGTTCTGGAATCAAAATTGTGTCAATTTCACCATCAAATAATAAAATTCACGGGAATAAATCTAGAATTCATATTTTTATGAATTTAATAAATTGTCATTTTGCACAATTTCTAATATTCCCAAAATTCCACTAATTAATAGATCACGGGAGCGGAGATTCATTCGATTGAGTGTGCTAGAGTGCGAGAATCTCCAACATATAGTCAATAGCCGATAAAATTCATAAAGTCATGTATAAAGAGGATATTGACAAACTAAAGACTTACTATCAAACAGCATCCCAGATCTGTATGCATGAGAACTACCCTAATTCTACCGCTAGCTTTACATAATGTCACCATAGCAACACCCACGCTAGAATTAGAAACGAGTTAAAAGAACAATAGAAAACTTGTACCGTTGCCTAGCATAGTGATTATATAGCACACGGTTGGTATCCAAGGATACACAATAACAACAACGTGACATTCTGGAAGGCATTGACTAACGGACAAATGGCCTGTATGATGGTAGTTGGTAGCTGTTGTGTGGAATTTGTGCGTTTGTAGGTGAATGTTGCTGCTAAAGTGTGTTTACAGTAGCTAGTCGCAATTGTAAGATAACCCAACTCTCCCATAGCAAGAACCTCAAGTGATTACAAGCCTTTGGGACGGACAGTGGAGTGACTTGTGCCGGTTATCGTTGTCGTGCTGTTGCCACAACGTTGGCGTAAACACCGCGACAGCGGTACATCGGCGCTGAGAATCCCACTGCCCGGGGGGCCTCGATTAGTAGGCAGCGACGCCCGCTAGCCTAAAACATATATATAAACTCGTTACAATATTGGTGGATCGCGATAGCAGATATGACGGAATTGATAGAAGATGATCTTGGTATCAGGGAGCGATATAATGTACCTTTGCAGGCGTTTGTGGATAGCTTGATAAGTGGTGAACCCGGTCACACCACTACGGAGGAAGATGGTCGTTACATCGAACCGCCAATGTCCCAAGAGCAACTCACGCGTGAATTGGACTATAGAAAATTCACCGCTCGCTATACGCATCGTAATGGTACGTATATGGACTTTCTAACCACCGGCCATCCGATCGACCTACATGATACGGACGATGTAGACACCGAAAGAGAAATGGTTTTGTTTAAATACCACGCTCAGCGGAGTCGTAACGATAAACCAAGAATAGACCACGATAACTCTATTCGTAACCGGCTCGACCGAGAAAACGTTGAGGAACCCGATAAGCGTATCAACTTCAACGACTACCTGGAATTTTTGAGAGAAACTTATCTCAATATTGCCAGTCAACAAAACCTAGAGACTCGATATCCTCAAGGTATACATCATGATCCCATGGTAGAACTCCAACGACTCTATTTCACCATGATGTATCTCACGGCCGATCGTCCACTACCCGTGGTTCCCGATAGCTTTGCACAAATGGAGGAGTATTGCAAAACTGGAGAACGATCACCCGCATTCCCTCTACAGGACGTACGTCTATGGTATTATTGTGACGAATGCCCTAGACCCAACCAACAAACCGAAAGAAGTAAACATCCGCGGAGACGTTGCGCTAAACACAGTTTTACGCGTTGTACGTACGGGAGTTTCGAGCGAAACCTGTTCGATGTATCGCCCACGGTCGCTCGTCTCAAACAATCACTCAATAAACCCATGATCAGAGTTCCGGAATACTCGGTCAGGCCTCCTCATTCCCCTATTAGACCTCAAACTCTTGATCCTAATAGTATCACTGATCCTCCCGAACTATATTCTCTGTTCAAAGACGTGGTGTTACCTGAGCAGTTAATAGGTGGTACTCCGGTAGTGGGTTCTTTAGACATTCGACCATCCTACCTAGCCGGATTGGGACGCGGGCATCTTATATCGCCATTTAATCCCTACAACCGCCCCGGATTAACCCCGATTCAACCTGCCACGGAAGTCGAGGAGAGCGTTATCAGAAATGCTTTAGACGCTATTCGACAGAAAATCGGGAAAGGAACACAGGATTACCTCGAGAAACGTAAATTACAGCAACAAGTCCAAGCGGTGAAGGATTTAGCCTTACCACAGTTCGATCGAGAGATACAAAACCTCGAGAACGACATCGAGCTGGGACGCACGTACTCTCTACAGGAGTTTCTAGATGAGCGTATGCGACAACGAGCGGAGGAGAACCAACTCGAAAGGAAACATACGGAAATGGACGAGAGGGAAGAAGCCGCTTTAGCTCAACCCGAAGCCCAAATCCTTATGACGGACCTCTACTCTAAAACTATCCGTCATCCCTCGATGATTCCCAACTTCGGAGATAAACTCTTCGCGAAAGTACAACCCCAACCGGTCGATATTAGTACAGGATCGCACCAGCTTATCGCCGACGCCCCCATGTTACAGCGCCCGCCGATCGAAGCTGCTCGCGTTGACAGTATACTCGTTGAACCTCCGGACAATCGAGCGGATCTTATCCGTCGTATGGTACACGATGTCAACATACGCGCTCGTCCTTTAACGAACTCGTTTTATGGGATTAAAGATCACCCTTATTACGTTAATCTGACTCAATATTATATGATAAAACCGGAAGATCCTATGCATAGCTTGAAGTTTCTACCGTTAATAAATCCTCTGGACATTGTCGAACTCGAGCAATTACAGAAACATTTGGATCAGTTAGTAAAGGTAAACTCATTTAGAAAACCATATAACATTTCTAGAATTGAGAATGATACGATACCTCCTTATAACCTCGATGGCTTCATTAAAACTCGATTAGTCCATTGGAATCTCGACGTATTATTCGAGGAGGAGAGAATAAAAAGACACGGAAATATGGAGACGTGTAACACTCAATCCTTGAAGTATAGTGATCTCCCTGACGCTAACCAATGTGCTACCTTGTGGCACCCGGTAGGGATGACCCTCGAGAACGCTACAAAGGAGTGGAATGAAACTCTTAATATCATTGAGATGTATGGAGTAGTTACCTACGATAATGAAGGCAGCGTTCCAGTCGGAGAATTAGGAACTACGCGCATGATCCATATACGCGGATTAGCCGGTTCTACCCACGTGTTTACTCAAGCGTGCTCCGACGTGATTGATTATTCTTTTGAAACTCTCACCGAAACACAAAAGAATCTCCGGCATGGACAATTCGTACTCGCGCAGCGTTACGTCATTGACACCGAACGTAAACCGGATGCTACCCCAACCCGTGCTCGAGATGTTGTTCAACGAAAAGATCCTTAAAATCGGTTCCGCTGTTTATTGAGATCTACAAAATGACTTTCGAAATATGGAGGATACACCATATCCATTTGTAGATATGCAGTTAATTGCCCCTTGGGCAGAAGGCCGAGGTTTCTTCCATACCATGTACGCTAATACGTCTAACGACATTACTAAAGTTCAACGAACTTCCATCGGACATATTGCCTTTCAGGAATACGGATGGAATTTCAAGGTTGGAAATCCCCTTAATTATCAACAAGTATATGGAGACCATTATTCCCGATTATACTTTGACGGACCGTTGACCGCACCTGGCGCCGTGTATAGCTTCATGAGTGTTCCACTCCGTCCCTCTTTAGCTATCTACACGATCTTGGAAAATACCGCACTTTCCGGTTGGCTAGCCGACGTGTGCAGTCGTACTATACGCTCCCATCCGTTAATACTTGGGACCAAACTCGCTAAGCTAGATGAACATAATAAATTCATACGCTTTGAATGTTTCCGGCGATTTCTAACCCCGTTCCGCAACGTGGATAGCCAATTTAAAGATCGCGCGTTGACCAAACTCAGCCTAAGAAACTCAGCTGCTGAGAAGTTGGATAGTGCCGGATTTGCCCTATTTAAGGATATTTGTATCGAGAATTTACATTCTTCTGTTATACAAAGACCTCGAATCACCACAGGTTATTCTGTCGTTGAGATTCAAACAGTGGGTCCACCAGAAGAGTCAACTACGCTCACCGCATCTACGCACTGGGAAGACGAGCCTATGTGTATGGAATCTGAGGAGATTCAACCCACTACGCCCCGGAACAGCGACAACGATTACATTATCGAATGGTATCAAGGTCCACAGTGTCTCACTGCGTATGATTATCGCCATGCCAACTATGTTGATCGTCAGCGTTGTCGGTTATGCGCATCTAGAGACCATATTACGCCTATGGATACGAATATCCCATGTTCCTATTTCCAAGAACAGCCTTCAATGGAAATTTACTGCGCTTATTGTCGACTCAATGATTCGCACATTTTTGCTGTCTGCCCCCAGTTCATGACGCAATGCCACCATTGTCAGTTGAAAGGACACGCCAGCTTTGATTGTCCCTTTAATAAAGACTTGGAGAGTGTAGACGAAATGATTGTACTCCGTTATATTCGAGCTTGGGAAGCGAACGCTGATTTACATTGTGACTCACGTCATCGTTACTACCCTGGACGCGCTTACGAAGGAGTTTATGCGTTCCATCCGTATTTATTCGCTTCTGTCGAACAGAAAGCGTGCATCCCGAGTTACGAGCTATTAAAGCGCGTCGGAGAATGTATTTCGACTAAGTTTGTGCGCAAATTCCTTAGAAGAGTTAACCCCAGTGATATTCATTCCTATTATTTAATCAATTTTATCCGACACGATCCGGACTATGGAGAATTATTCGTTAACTCGCATCCTGAGTTACAAGAAGTATATCGAAGGCCTTACGAATATCGAGCCCGCGAACGCGAGTTGGAGAGAACCATTAAACCAAGACAGTTTCTGACAGCCTACGGTCCACCCACGGCTTCCGTTCAGACCACTCGCAGAGGACCTGTGAGAGCAGCCGCCCTAAAGCGAGCTCTAAAGGCCGTTAGACCCCAGTCCCCCGATGTTGATGGCAACCTACCCGGAACCTCAACCGGCGGATACACCGACAACAACCCTGCACCCTCTGATGCAATTATATTGCACCCTTCACCCAGGAGCTATAGCCCTCCTTGTAAAGTGGCTCGCCCCAAAGAGAAAAGGACTCTGGCTAGCCTTAAAAAACTGCGTAAACGTCGTCCGCGCAAGAAAGACTAACGGTTTAGAGTATTTATGTATATTAGAAACTGCGATTTTGTATATTTTATAGACTTCAATCTCATTTTCTGGGAGCGGTGTAAAAGCTTCTGTGGGATAGAACTGGCACTTAGCTCCGCAATCCAGTTATCTCCCCGTGCGCTCAAATACTCTAAAACCCTGCTGTGGAGTGTTTACGGAGATAATCCGTTCCCTGGCTCACAAAGTACCGTATATGTAAAAGCTTTGTGGGATGACTGGCTCGTTTGCCTTGCTAAACAGTTCCCCCCCCCCATCGCTGTGATACTCTCAAAGGGATCTGGCTTGAATGGCAAGCTGCCTGTTGGTTGGCTAGATTGCTCCTCCCTGGATGGAAGCTCTCAATAAGCCTGCCTGACATATCTGCCAATAAGATTGGAGCTAGTTCTGATTTTGTCCAATACCAAGCTACTGAACTGAAAATCCGCTCTGTATGCTCCTAGGTTTCGCTTTTGATTAAAGTTCTTAGTTTTTCATCATTCAGTCACGAGTTTTAGACTTCTAAGCGAGGAGTGTTATAAGATCGGTTCTGAGATGACGAAATGTTTTCTGCCTTTTGTACGAACATTGGTAGGCTAAATTATAGAAAGCATAACTGTTATCTTACTTAAATTAACAACTTACCATATTTCTCGTTCAATCACTTAATAACTCGACTCAATGCAACAATTTTATCTTAACCTACCGTCATACTGCTTTTACTGTTTGTAATTTTGTATCAGTATAATTGGATGTTATTATTTGAAGAATATCAATAATCAACCCACATTTTCCCAATCTCCTTGATACACTACAGGTTAGAGAGAAGGGTTATGTACAACAATTGCGACTTTATTATTGTGTTTGTAGTGAATCTAATGTTGTTTGACAGACACTACCTGAGTCCAGTGCATATCTCTTTATACCTGATCAAAGTCAGTAAATGTCGGCATACCAGTGAGCAGTATTGTGCGTTACCGGTAGCGTGAGTGATTGTAACGTGATTGGATCTGATAACAAAGCATTCCTAAAGAATGCGCCTTATGCTTGAAATATAAGCCCTATCGTTGTGTTTAATATAAGTCATAACTCTGTTTACATAGGTAGAGCGCCACGTCCTAAAAGGAACTGCTAATATTTCCCGAAAGTGAATAATATTTGTCAGAGATTATATATTAGTGATAAATCGAATAATACAGTAGGCTTGCCCGCAAATAAATTTAAGCCCACGAATCCAGTCTCCCGGTGTTATATAACGGGTCATTTGGACGCGCATGGACTGGCTTCGGCTAATGTTCTGACTTGTTTTTATATTAAATCTTGTCATCGTATAAAAGGCTATTTATCAATAAAGACATATAAATTTCGGCAGGTTAAACTGCGGAAGGTCTACAAAGCGCGTACAGCCGGTGTTCTAAGCTGGGAAAAACGTCATTACTGAATCATGTGATTCTGCTGTACAGTTTTCATACAAAGAGGAAAATCTCTCTGATTGGTCGAACTGGCTGACCCAAACAAAGAACCAAAGCTCCTGGTAAAAAGCTCCACGTGTACAGCTCAGCTGTTAGCTGTCGTCATAGTAACTACACTGTTTCAAGAGGATTTAGCGTATTGCGTCATAGAATTGCTAGTTATGTAAAGTACACATACAGAAGAAATGGCTCTTTTATGTCCACTAAAACACCAGTACAGTAAGGATACGGCTTTTTAGGCCTGTTAAACCAACTACAGAGTACTTTGCGGGGAAAATAACCAGCCAATTCCGCAAAAGTTTTACACCTCCTGTGACACCGCCATCACTTTCTAGGGTGCATGTTCTCCTGTTTCACCGCCATCACTTTCTAGGGGGCATGTCTGCTGTAACACTGCCATAACTTCCTAGGGGGGATGTCCTCCTGTGACACCGCCATCACTTTCTAGGGGGCATGTCCGCTGTGACACCGCCATCACTTTCTAGGGGGCATGTCCGCCTGTGACACCGCCATCACTTTCTAGGGTGCATGTTCTCCTGTTTCACCGCCATCACTTTCTAGGGGGCATGTCCGCTGTAACACTGCCATCACTTTCTAGGGGGGATGTCCTCCTGTGACACCGCCATCACTTTCTAGGGGGCATGTCCTCCTGTGACACTGCTATCACTTTCTAGGGGGCATGTCCTCCTGTGACACCGCCATCACTTTCTAGGGGGCATGTCCTCCTGTGACACTGCTATCACTTTCTAGGGGGCATGTCCTCCTGTGAAACCGCCATCACTTTCTAGGGGGCATGTCCTCCTGTGACACCGCCATCACTTTCTAGGGGGCATGTCCGCCTGTGACTCTGCCATCACTTTCTAGGAGGCATGTCCTCCTGTGACACCGCCATCACTTTCTAGGGGGCATGTCCTGCTGTGACACCGCCATTACTTTCTAGGGGGCATGTCCTCCTGTGACACCGCCATTACTTTCTAGGGGGCATATCCTCCTGTGACACCGCCATCACTTTCTAGGGGGCATGTCTGCTGTGACACTGCCATTACTTTCTAGGGGGCATGTCCTCCTGTGTCACCGCCATCACTTTCTAGGGGGCATGTCCGCCTGTGACTCCGCCATCACTTTCTAGGGGGCATGTCCTCCTGTGACACCGCCATCACTTTCTAGGGGGCATGTCCGCCTGTGACTCCGCCATCACTTTCTAGGGGGCATGTCTGCCTATGACTCCGCCATCACTTTCTATAGGGCATGTCCGCCTGTGACTCCGCCATCACTTTCTAGGGGGCATGTCCTCCTGTGACACCGCCATCACTTTCTAGGGGGCATGTCCGCCTGTGACTCCGCCATCACTTTCTAGGGGGAATGTCCGCCTGTGTCACCGCCATCACTTTCTAGGGGGCATGTCCGCCTGTGACACCGCTATCACTTTCTAGGGGGCATGTTCGCCTGTCACACCGCCATCACTTTCTAGGGGGCATGTACGCCTGTGACACCGCCATCACTTTCTAGGGGACATGTCCGCCTGTGACACCGCCATCACTTTCTAGGGGATATGTCTGCCTGTGACACCGCCATCACTTTCTAGGGGGCATGTCCGCCTGTGACTCCTCCATCACTTTCTAGGGGGCATGTCCGACTGTGACACCGCCATCACTTTCTAGGGGACATGTCCGACTGTGACACCGCCATCACTTTCTAGGGGACATGTCCGCCTGTGACTCTGCCATCACTTTCTAGGGGGCATGTCCGCCTGTGACACCGCCATCACTTTCTAGGTGGCATGTCCGCCTGTGACTCCGCCATCACTTTCTAGGGGGCATGTCCGCCTGTGACACCGCCATCACTTTCTAGGGGCATGTCCGCCTGTGACTCCGCCATCACTTTCTAGGGGGCATGTCCGCCTGTGGCTCCGCCATCACTTTCTAGGAGGCATGTCCGCCTGTGACTCCGCCATCACTTTCTATGGGGAATGTCCGCCTGTGACACCGCCATCACTTTCTAGGGGGCATGCCTGCCTGTGACACCGTCATCACTTTCTAGGGGGCATGTCCGCCTGTGACACCGCCATCACTTTCTAGGGGGCATGTACGCCTGTGACACCGCCATCACTTTCTAGGGGACATGTCCGCCTGTGGCTCCGCCATCACTTTCTAGGGGGCATGTCCGCCTGTGACTCTGCCATCACTTTCTAGGGGGCATGTCCGCCTGTGACACCGCCATCACTTTCTAGGGGGCATGTCCGCAGACCTTTAAACTATAGGAATTTTAAGTAAAATATTTTATAATGCGCGAGATTCTTTAATGTAGGGGGCCTATGTTCTTTCATTTAATTTTAAACTTCTGTATTTCCAGGGGACCCCCATGGGAACGAGACATTGTCTCATGGGGCTATCCCCGACATCATGTTTCACTTATATTTTAGTATAACTCGAACTACCGGTAGTAATCTCATGTGCAAGTCCGTCTTAAATTATGTATAAATTTGTTTCTCTGGATCGGTGTTTGTCTATACTCCATACCACATTTACTTTCGTATTGTTTTCATATTTTGATGTCAATAAAATAATTCCAATTCCAATTCCTAGCCATCTTTTTAACAAAATACTTAAAATTTCCGCTACAATCCTTTTGGTTTACCTATTCATGATAAATTTATTTGTTACCATAATAATTCCCTGTTCTAGAATCTTTTATTAGTTGCAGTTCCGTTGTAAAATAATACAGGTTTGCATTTTTATTTTTATATTTATGGTATTACTACCGTATGTTTACACCAAATTTAGGAAAATAATGCCAGTGTTTTGCTACGGAACATAAATTAATTTAAGTTAAATTGTTTTTCCTGGCTTATATTATAGTATTGTACATTTATTTTGACATATTCCATACAATCAAGACATTTTGGAATGTTTTTTATTATTAAATGTTTAGTTTTCTACTTTATGAATAAAATAAACTCTAGCTAGTAAACAATTATTACATAATATATTTGATCTACCATGACTCGGTAAGTTTTCCTGGAAAATTTATTTTATATTTGATTAGGATTAAAATATTTATTTTTTCAACTATAATTTTTTTCCTAGCTCGTAAAAAGTAGTAGCTGACTCAAAATTTAAAATACCATCTACTTCTTACTACAATCTAACTGTTAGAAGGACAACTTTTTGTTTAAAAAACTCTGGCATTACATAAGGGCTTATGAAATTTTCAAATTTTGGTGTAAATATATTATAGTGATAAATATATTGATTGCAAATTTGCAAAAGACGAAAGATCTCAGAAGTCAGGAATTCTTACCGTTACGAATACAATTGATTAAATAATTATTTGTACAAGTCTTGCTTCGCATTCGAACAATGCCAGGTCTACCAGCTGTTGAAGAAATCGAAGTGGATGAAGTTCAGCTGCCGATCGCCCCTCAGCCGAACAACAACGCCAACCAATCAAACTGGCTGTGCCGAATGCTGCTGGATGATTGCGATAATCTAATGAAAGTTTTAGCCGCGGCAATAGGAATTCTTCTAGTTGCTCTAGTAACAGTAATCATACTGATGCTGTTACCGTCGGGAGCAGACGTGACGACCACAATCAGCTCAATAGGGGAAGCTGGATTAATCACCATGACTACAATTACTTCAACGACAATCTCCACAATCACTTCAACAACAACCTCCATAGAGGACAAGTTTTATCACTCGTTTATTGAATGCATTGAGCTACCATGTCATCTCTACGCTTATTCTAATATATGCTATAAAGCTACACAATCCGAGACCCAATATACCGTCGGTGGAGCTGATACCATTAAGTATCTATCCACCTCCAAGAGTCAACTCAGATGCGACGGAGGCTGGATTATATTCTACAGTCGCATCAACAACGACATTAACATCTGGGATGAAGATACTTCTAGTTACTACAGAGGATTTGGAGATCCCAACGGATCGTACTTCCTAGGAGTGCAAAATATCCATCTGCTGACAAAGGAGAAGGATTGTTACGTAAAGGTCGACATGGGTAACTGGACGAGAATCTACAGCAACTTTACGGTGGGGGTTCTTTTTTTTAAGCTAAAGATAGCAAATTATACCAATCCACGTACTGCTGGGACCGCTGTTACCGGTGTATTGGATAATAGGGAATACGATCTAACGGTCCTGGATAACATAGAGTTTGACTCCGACAAAGTATGGTGGACTGGTGGAACTCATCCCAATAAATGGGAACTGCAGGAAAAAACATTAGAGATGAAACTTAAATGCAAGCCGAAACGAACCTAAAGAGTTCAAGTTCCAGAAATAAACAAACTGTACCGTAGCCCGTAACAGTAGGTGTTTCTGTAACAAACTAATATAATATTCTCTAATAGTAAGTAACAATAATAGAAACAGAAATAGTTCTACCAACATGTTTTAATAATATCCTCTGAGTTACAATAAACAAATGAACGGCACTGCCGTAGGTCGTGTGGCCTCCGTTGGGAACGTCGGTTCCAGGAACCGCAGTAGGAATCCCATAAAGGATAGATGGAACCCGTAGACCCAACGGGTCACTCATGGGTTACATCCAACTAGTAGACCCAACGGGTAACCCATGGGTTACATCCAATCCTTAGACCCAACGGGTAACCCGTGGGTTACATCCAACCAGTAGACCCAACGGGTAACCCATTGGTTACATCCAACTAGTAGACCCAACGAGTAACCCATGGGTTACATCCAACTAGTAGACCCAACGGGTAACCCATGGGTTACATCCAACTAGTAGACCCAACGGGTAACCAATGGGTTACATCCAACCCATAGACCCAACGGGTAACCCATGGGTTACATCCAACCAGTACAGCAGTGGACCCAACGGTAACCCATGGGTTACATCCAACTAGTAGACCCAACGGGTAACCAATGGGTTACATCCAACCCATAGACCCAACGGGTAACCCATGGGTTACATCCAACCAGTACAGCAGTGGACCCAACGGTAACCCATGGGTTACATCCAACCCGTAGACCCAACGGGTACCCTATGGGTTACATCCAACCCATAGACCCAACGGGTAACCCATGGGTTACATCCAACCAGTACAGCAGTAGACCCAACGGGTAACCCATGGGTTCCATTCAACGAGACGCCCTCCGGCTGTTAAACCTAAAGGGTAGAAACAAATAATGTAGTTTATAAATAAATTAAGAGTTTATTATTGTTTCCGTAAGAATAATATAATTCAGCTAATTGATATTAATATTATGGTACTTACCATTATTGGTTATTATATTTAGTCTCTTATCTTGAACTCAATAGGAAACAGATCGTAGATAATCGTTTGTGTCGTTCCCAGCAGGCAGCAGCGACTGCAATTTGGTTTCACAGAATAGGCCTATCGTGATTCTTTAATTTAATCTGACATCGACGATACAATATGTAGGAGATTCAACTGTAACTGTATGTAGGCCTATCAACAGTATCAAACTATGTGATACTAGAACTACAGAACTGCAGTCATAGTAATAATAGTTTGGTACACTGGTGTAGGCACAGAACCGGAGTGGAGAAACTGAAAGTAAATAGTACCGGTAGAACTAGGGAAGTGGTTACCTAAACCAAGGCCTAGCCTATCCCGGTAACAGAATGGAGAATGAATTGAATTGAGAAGGTTTATTTATTAATTAAGCAAGAATAAAATTAATTATTAAGTTAAAATTAAGTAAAAAATATAGTTACATGAAATAGTATACTACAAAGTTAAACAGCAATAATGTGGCAAATAGTGGACCGCAGTAAATACGTATATTACCAGCCCGGCGTGTTGCTGCGGGGCGAATCATGTTAGTGGGTGGAGCTGTTGTGGACGTCCATTAATGTGATGGTGCACTATTCATTTGTCTGACCATATATGGGATTGTTGAATTTCTATATCTTTCAGTTTTAGCTATTGGCGGTAACGTATTATATTATTGTCATTTCTGAGTTGCATTTGGTTTCTAATTTCAAATCGCAATGAAGGTAGTAAAGTATCTGTGGCGTAGATAAATTGTTTTTGCAGAATTTAAACAGAGTTTTTCGCGTCTGTCAGTATTGCATCATATAAGGCAACATCACCTCATATCATAAGCAACAATAAATGGTAGTGATTGGATATTCCTACATGAACGGTATAGTGTTTATTAATAAATTTTGCGGGAATGATTTTACAATCGTGTCCGCTAAATTACAGTTCTAATATGTAGTACAGTGCTTGTAATTTTGATTTTGTGTAAGATAGAACTTTTTTCATGATGTGATGTAGATACTTATTGTATTAAAATTATATACCGATTATAATATTAATAATTAATTAGAAATGGAGATCAAATTAACTAAATAAATGAATACGAGTCCATGTTCTCTATAACGAATACAAGTAAATGTTTTCTGATACATAACGTCTAAAACTGTTGCGGGTCCTTACTCCCTCTCGCCTCTGATCCTACGGGCCAGTTTGGATATCCTTCGGCATTATGGTAACTCGATTGGCGTGGATAGCGCACAGATTCGTGTCCTCAAACAATCCAACGAGATAAGCCTCAGAGGCTTCACTACACCTCTAAAATTTTGTAGAGGCCTTCAGTTAATGATTCGCTGGTTCCAAATATCGAAGCGGTGTTTCCGATCAGGATAGCTATCAGGATACGCTGTAGTAAGAAGCGATGAGAACGGGGCTCATGTGTGTTGGCGTGGAGCCTCATCCCGACTTCTTTGAGGAAAGCGGCTGTTCTCGGACCGGGGCGGCCAAATGTCCCAAAGGCAACTGGTTCGTACTTTTTTTAAAATTATAATTTAATCCACAATTATTTGTCTGGAATTATTAATGAGTCATAGTAGCTAGGAATTTTTAATAGATAGTTAGCGTACCAAGTAATTATTTACTAGCTAGTTTTTTTATACAATATATCGATGGCTGCCAAAATATCGTATTTTTTTAATTCGGCTTGAACAATTTTTCTTTTTTCAGTGTTCTAGAACAAAAAATTTTACAAAAAATTTAGAACAATTTATTTATTTAATATTATATGTATTATACACTATTCTAGAGCATAAATAATACAAATGATATAATGTTCTAGAACATATAGTTAGTTATTTTTCAAATTTAGAATAGCTAGTAATACAAAAAAAATTATTATTTATACTATTTATTTATTAAAAATGTTATCTACCAAATTGGATATTTTTTTAAATTTACTAGCTATTTCAAAATTAAAAAAAAACTAGCTATATGTTCTAGAACATTATATTTTTTATTTTATTTATGTTCTAGAATAGTATATAATACTTTTCTATTGTTCTAGAACTCTTCAATGTTGCCGTAGTAACAATGAGATATGTTTTAAAAATGCAGTTCTATACTAAACTCTAGCCCCAAAAAAGTGTTCTAGAACCTTAATTGATAGCTAACATGTTCTAGGACTTTAAAAAGTAGCAAAAAATAGCTAGTTTAAAAAATTTATGATTTTTTTTTAATGTGTTCTAGAATACCAATATTCAACATCATTTTTTTTTGTGCTACAAACTGCAGTTAGTATAGGCCCTATAAGCTTTGATATTTAAGAAATATACTGAAGAAAGACTTTACAAACTAAAATATATTATGTTCAAGCAAGAATAGGTGCACATGTGAAGAATACCAGGATTTCACTTTTCGGTCGACCTTTCATTAGAATTTTATATATGAATATTATTTATTTTTTTAAATTTATCATTATTAAGTGTTTTATACTGTAGCGCTTATTTCTGTCTTACTATATAACCTGAACATATACAAATTCGTTTATTTTTTGGTTAATTAAATTCATCTCTTCTGTAATCTGTGTTTTTATTGAAAACCTGGTATTCTTCACATGGGGGTAACTGCAAAGTGAAATATAACGGTAGAAAGTCTGGTATTCTTCACATGGGGGTAACTGCAAAGTGAAATATAACGCTAGAAAGTCTGGTATTCTTCACATGGGGGTAACTGCAAAGTGAAATATAACGGTAGAAAGTCTGGTATTCTTCACATGGGCCAAGATTCCGTTGCTACACTGGGTAGAAATCGCCGAAAATAAATATAAAGGAAAATACCATATTGGTTTACTGTATATTGAAGAGAGGTGGACAATACTGTAGGTGTGGTATCCGTGACAGTGTTATGGATTTGGGTGCAACGTGAAGAGAAGTGGACAATACTGTAGGTGTGGTATCCGTGACAGTGTTATGGATTTGGGTGCAACGTGAAGAGAGGTGGACAATACTGTAGGTGTGGTATCCGTGACAGTGTTATGGATTTGGGTGCAACGTGCAGCGTGTACGCGCTTTTGGAGACCTTTAGCAGTTTAACCTGCCAAAATTTATATGTCTTTAGTTGGTAAATTGACTTTATAAGATGACAAGATTTAATACAAAATAAACACAACATTAGCCGAAGCCAGCCTGTGCGCGTTCATTCACCCGATGGTTACACCCGGGAGACTGGATTCGTATGCTTAGATTTATTGCAGTGAAGCCTACATGTATTATTCGATTGATCACTAATATATAATCTCTGGCAAATATTATTCACTTTCGGGAAATATTAGCAGTTCCTTTAGGACGTGGCGCTCTATCTATGTAAACAGAGCTATGACTTATACTACACACAACGATATGGCTTAGAATTCACGTATGAGACGCATTCTTTAGGAAATGCTTAGTTATCAATCACGATCACAATCATACACACTACCGGTACCGCACAATACTGCTCACTGGTTTGCCGACAGTTACTGACTTTGATCACGTATAAAGAGAACAGCAATTGACTCATGTAGTGGCTACCAAATAGCATTATATTCACTACAAACCACGATAATATAAGTCGCAATTGTTATATATAGCCTGTCTCTCTAACCTGTAGTGCATCAAGAAAATTGGGAAATTTGGGTTATTTGTTGATATTCTCCAAATAATAACATCCAACTAACTGACACAAATAATTACAAACAGTAAAAGCAGTAAGACGGTAGGTTAAGATATGATACAATATAAAACGTGACTCGACCGAGTTGGAACGATGCGATATGATCGATAAGATAAGATAACAGTTATACGCTCTATAATCTAAGCATACTAATGTTTCTTATAAAGTCAGAAAACGAATTGATTCTATAGCCGGTGTTCCTGGCCTAGAATAAACCAACACACTGAACGATGATAGGAAAGAACTATATGAATACCAGCTACCCTTATTTTACAAAGGATCCCACCCACCACAGAGAATGAGCATACAGATAGGAAAATCAGTTCAGTAGATCTGTGATAGGTCAAAATCAAAACCAACTCAAATCCTATTGGCAGATACAGAAAGCAGGGCTATGGGGCAACCTTCCTACAGGGAAGAGCAAATCAGCCAATCAACAGGTAGCTTGTACCATTCAAGCTAGAGATCCTTTTTTAGAGTATTCCAGTAAACGAATCAGTTATCCCACAAAAGCTTTTACACCGCTCCCAGAAAATGGGATTTAAGTCTATAAAATATACAAAATCACAGTTTCTAAAATACAAAAAATACTCTAAACAGTTAGTCTTTCTTGCGTGGACGGCGTTTACGCAGTTTTTTAAAGCTAGCCAGAGTCTTTTTCTCTTTGGGGCGAGCCACTTTACAAGGAGGGCTATAACTCCTAGGTGAAGGGTGCAATATAATTGCATCAGAAGGTGCAGGATTGTGGTCGGTGTATCCTCCGGTTGAAGTGCCTGGTAGGTTGACATCAACTTCGGGGGACTGGGGTCTAACGGCCTTTAGAGCGCGTTTTAGGATGGCTGCTCTTATGGGTCCTTTACGAGTGGTCTGAACGGAAGCCGTGGGTGGACCATAGGCCGTCAGAAACTGCCTTGGTTTAATGGTTCTTTCCAACTCGCGTTTGCGGGCTCGATATTCGTAAGGCCGCCGATATACTTCTTGTAACTCAGGATGTGAGTTAACGAATAATTCTCCACAGTCCGGGTCGCGATGGATAAAATTAATTAAGTGATAGGAACGAATATCACTGGGATTAACTCTTCTGAGGAATTTGCGCACAAACTTAGTCGAAATGCATTCTCCGACGCGCTTCAGTAGTTTGTAACTCGGTATGCGTGCTTTCTCTTCGACAGAAGCGAATAGGTAAGGATGGAACGCATAAACTCCTTCGTAAGCGCGTCCAGGGTAGTAGCGATGACGTGAGTTACAATGCAAGTCAGCATTCGCTTCCCAAGCTCTGATATAACGGAGTGTAATCAATTCATCTACACTTTCTAAATCGTTATTAAATGGACAATCAAAGCTGGCGTGTCCTTTCAGTTGACAATGGTGGCATTGCGTCATAAATTGGGGACAGACTGCAAAATGTGCGAACTATTGAGTCGACAATAGGCACAGTAAATTTCCATTGACGGTTGTTCGTGGAAATAAGAACATGGGACGTTCGTGTCCATGGGCGTAATATGGTCTCTAGATGCGCATAACCGACAACGCTGTCGATCAACATAGTTGGCATGGCGATAATCGTACGCAGTGAGACACTGTGGACCTTGATACCATTCTAGAATGTAATCGTTGTCGTTGTTCCGGGGCGTGGTAGGTTGAATCTCCTCGGATTCTAGACATATTGGTTCGTCTTCCCAGTGCATAGCTGAGGTGGGCATAGCTGTCTCTTCCGGGGAACCTACTGTTTGAATTTCCACGACAGAATAACCTGTGGTGATTCGAGGTCTTTGAATAACAGAGGAATGTAAATTCGATGTACAAATATCCTTAAAAATGGCAAATCCAGCACTATCTAACTTCTCAGAGGCTGAGTTTCTTAGGCTGAGTTTGGTCAATGCGCGGTCTTTAAATTGGCTATCCACGTTACGAAACGGTGTTAGAAATCGTCGGAAACATTCAAAGCGGATGAATTTATTATGTTCATCTAGCTTAGCGAGTTTGGTCCCAAGTACTAATGGATGGGCGCGTATAGTACGACTGCACACATCGGCTAGCCAACCGGAAAGTGCGGTGTTTACAAAGATCGTGTAGATAGCTAAGGAGGGACGGAGTGGAACACTCATGAAGCTATACACGGCGCCAGGTGCGGTCAATGGTCCGTCAAAGTATAATCGGGAATAATGGTCTCCATATACTTGTTGATAGTTTATGGGATTTCCAACTTTGAAATTCCATCCGTATTCCTGAAAGGCAAGATGTCCGATGGAAGTTTGTTGAACTTTGGTAATGTTGCTAGACGTATTAGCATACATGGTGCGGAAGAAACCTCGGCCTTCGGCCCAGGGGGCAATTAACTGCGTATCCACGAAAGGATATGGTATATCCTCCATATTCCGAAAGTCGTTTTGGAGATCGCCATAAACAGCGGAACCGATTTTAAGGATTCTTTCGTTGAACAACATCTCGAGCACGGGCTGTGGTAACATCGATCCATCGATACCCATGGCCGGTTTGCGTTTGGTGTCAATGACATAACGCTGCGCAAGTACGAATTGACCATGTCGGAGATTCTTTTGTGTTTCAGTGAGAGTTTCAAAAGAATAATCAATCACGTCGGAACACGCTCGAGTAAACACGTGGGTAGAACCGGCTAATCCGCGTATGTGGATCATGCATGTGGTTCCTAATTCTCCGACAGGAACGCTGCCTTCATTATCGTATGTGACGACTCCATACATCTCAATGATATTAAGAGTTTCATTCCACTCTTTTGTAGCGTTCTCGAGGGTCATCCCTACTGGATGCCACAAGGTGGCGCATTGGTTAGCGTCAGGGAGATCACTATACTTCAGGGATTGAGTGTTACACGTCTCCATATTTCCATGTCTTTGTATTCTCTCTTCCTCGAATAATACGTCGAGATTCCAATGGACTAATCGAGTTTTAATGAATCCATCGAGGTTATAGGGAGGTGTTGCCTCATTCTCAATTCTAGAGATGTTATATGGTTTTCTAAATGAGTTTACCTTTACTAACTGATCCAGATGTTTCTGTAATTGCTCGAGTTCGACAATGTCTAGAGGATTTATTAACGGTAGAAACTTTAAGTTATGCGTTGGATCTTCCGGTTTTATCAGATAATATTGAGTCAGATTAACTTAATAAGGGTGGTCTTTAATCCCATAAAACGAGTTCGTTAAAGGTCTAGCGTGTATGTTGACATCGTGTACCATACGACGGACAAGATCCGCTCGATTGTCCGGAGGTTCAACGAGGATACCGTCAACACGAGCAGCTTCGATCGGCGGACGCTGTAACATGGGGGCGTCTGCGATAAGATCGTGTGATCCTATACTGATATCAACCGGTTGGGGTTGTGCCGTCGCAAAGAGTTTGTCTCCGAAATGGGGAATCATCGAGGGGTGACGGATGGTTTTAGAGTAGAGATCCGTCATAAGGATTTGGGCTTCGGGTTGGGCTAAAGCGGCTTCTTCCCTCTCGTCCATTTCCATATGTTTCTTTTCGAGTTGGTTCTCCTCCGCTTGTTGTTGCAGACGCTCATCCAGAAACTCCTGTAGGGAATACGTGCGTCCAAGCTCGATATCTTCCTCCAGGTTTTGGATTTCTCGATCAAACTGTGGTAAGGCTAACTCCTTCACCGCTTGGACTTGTTGCCGTAATTTACGTTTCTCTAAGCAATCCTGTGTTCCCTTCCCGATTTTCTGTCAAATAGCGTCTAAAGCATTTCTTATAACGCTCTCCTCGACTTCCGTGGCAGGTTGCATCGGGGTTAATCCGGGACGGTTGTAAGGATTAAATGGCGATGTCAGATGCCCGTGTCCCAATCCGGCTAAGTAGGATGGGCGAATGTCTAAAGAACCCACTACCGGAGTACCACTTATTAATTGCTCGGGTAACACTAAATCTTTGAACAGAGAATATAGTTCGGGAGGATCAGTAATACTGTTAGGATCAAGAGTTTGAGGTCTCACCGGGGAATGAGGAGGCCTGACCGAGTATTCCGGAACTCTGATCATGGGTTTATTTAGTGATCGTTTGAGGCGAGCGATCGTGGGTGATACATCGAACAGGTTTTGCTCGAAACTCCCGTACGTATAACGCGTAAAACTGTGTTTAGCGCAACGTCTCCGCGGATGTTTATGTCTTTCCGTTTGTTGGTTGGGTCTAGGGCATTCGTCACAATAATACCAAAGACGTACGTCTTGGAGAGGAAACGCGGGTGATCATTCTCCAGTTTTACAATATTCCTCCATTTGTTCAAAGCTATCGGGAACAACGGGTAGTGGACGATCGGCGGTGAGATACATCATAGTGAAATAGAGTCGTTTGAGTTCTACCATAGGGTCATGATGTACACCTTGAGGATATCGAGTCTCTAGGTTCTGTTGACTGGCAATATTGAGATAGGTTTCTCTCAAAAATTCCAGGTAGTCGTTGAAGTCGATACGTTTATCTGGTTCCTCAATGTTTTCTCTTTCAAGTCGGTTGCGAATGGAGTTCTTGTGATCTATTCTAGGTTTATCATTACGACTCCGCTGAGTATGATACTTAAATAAAACCATTTCCCTTTCGGTGTCTACATCGTCAGTATCATGTAAATCTATAGGGTGACCGGTAGTTAGGAAGTCCATATATGTACCATTACGATGTGTATAGCGAGCCGTGAATTTTCTATAGTCCAATTCATGCGTGAGTTGCTCTTGAAACATCGGCGGTTCAATATAACGACCATCATCTTCCGTAGTAGTGGGATCGGGTTCACCACTTATCAAGCTATCCACAAACGCTTGTAAAGGTAGAGTATATCGCTCCCTGATACCAAGGTCATCTTCTATCAGCTCCGTCATATCTGCTGTCGGAGTTTATTAATGTTACAACGAGTTTATATTGTATATTTTAGGCGAGCGGGCGTCGCTGCCTAACACTCTCGGCCCCCCGGACAGTGGGATCCTCAGCGCCGATGTACCGCTGTCGCAGTGTTTACGCCAACGTTGTAGCAACAGCACGACAACGATAACCGGCACAAGTCACTCCACTGTCCGTCCCAAAGGCTTGGATCCACTTGAGGTTCTTTATATGAGAGTTAGGTCTACTTTACAATTGCGACTAGCTAAGTAGCTAGTACTGTAAACACACTTTAGTAGCAACATTCACCT
Source organism: Nemertoderma westbladi (assembly GCA_032718475.1). Classification (NCBI taxonomy): domain Eukaryota; kingdom Metazoa; phylum Xenacoelomorpha; order Nemertodermatida; family Nemertodermatidae; genus Nemertoderma; species Nemertoderma westbladi. The sequence goes on from JAUCBJ010001165.1 coordinate 62,374, forward strand.
ACAACACACAAATTCCACACAACTGTCACCAATTATAAGCATACAGGCCATTTGTCCGTTAGTCAATGCCTTCCAGAATGTCACGTTGTTATTGCGTATCCTTGGATACTAAACAGTGTGCTATGTAATCTCTATACTAGGCAATGGGGCAAGCCTTTTATTGTTCTTTTAACTCGCATCTAATTCTAGCGTGGGTGTTGCTATGGTGACATTATGGAAAGCTAGTGGTAGAATTAGGGTAATTCTCATGCATACAGATCTGGGATGCTATTTAATAGTAATTCTTTGATTGTCAATATCCTCTTTATGCATGATTGTATGAATTTTATCGGCTATTGACTATATGTTGGAGATTTTCGCACTCTAATACACTCAATAGGATAAATCTCCGCTCCCGTGATCTATTAATTAATGGAATTTTGGGAATGTTATAAATTGCATAAAATGACAATTTATGAAATTCATTTAAGATATGAATTTAAATTTATTCCCGTGAATTTTATTATTTGATGGTAAAAGTGACATAATTTTATTCCAGAAATTTTCTGGGGACGTTAACCACTGCTTCTAGAATTTGTCTTTCAAGTATATCGGTGGATGCCGCGATATCTTAATCGACTAGAATTACAGATGGTCAAAGGTGTAACAGATTTATTTGCGTTTTACGCTACTGTTAGAGGGACATCACGCTACTATAGGTATTATTTAATATAAGGTAGAAGAGCAATATCGCACGAAGCAATGTCAGTGTGAAGAGGCAAGTCGTTTCCAAGGTCTACCCAGAGCTTGGTTTAGCCGAGACACGAGGATCTGAACTTTGCATTCCTAATACTCTGCCTACCAATAATACCTAAATATAGTAGGAGCTTTATTGTACTTTTAATAAGTACGGACATGTAATCTTACTATAGTCTCGCATTTATAATATAATACGGACAGTAAGGAAAGAGAAAAGAATTATTTCTCGCCGTCGCACTAGATATATTATGTAATTACGTAATAAACACTAATATATTGCAATAATCTACTAAATAATCTAAATAACATTCCACTAAATAAAATTAAATAAAACGATTATAATAAAGTACATAATAATATTTACATATAAAATAGAATAAAATAGATAAATAATAGTCATACACCCACTCCATACGCGTTACGGCGGGGAGTCCCTAGATGTTTGAGGAATTAGGGAGGTGGTCGTGGGAAGAGTGTCTTGCCTTCCATAGTTTCCGGAGAGTTCTCTGTCTCTTTCCAGTAAACATAAACGACCAACTGGGCAATTGAGTTGTTGCGTCTCAAAGATTATGCCGGGTTTCTTGAAGTTACGCCGCATGACGACGAGTTCTACTGAGCGCACTAAACCATCCTCCGAGATGTGCGTCTCGATGATACGACCTGTCTGCCACCGTCTACGTGGAAGGTCCGGATCTACAATAAGCACCATGTCTCCGGCGCTGACATTTTCCTGCTGCGCAAACCACTTAGTTCGAAGTTGTAGCGTGGGCAGATAATGTTTCTCAAAATGGTCAGCGAAACGACGGGATAGCAACTGCATAAGTTGCCAAGTTCGACGGCAATATTCGTCTCCGTCGGCGATCTCTGATCGTGGGAGCATGGCTACAGGTTTCTTTAGTAGGAAGTGCGCGGGTGTTAGCGCTTCCAGGGAATCGGGACTCGATGAGACTGTCATGAGCGGTCTCTCGTTGAGATAGGCAGCGATTTCCTCCATTAAAGTCCGCAAAAGTTCGTCGGTGAGATACGCACGGCACGGCACTATAAAGTGAAATGCGGTCTTAACACTTCTGATTAATCTCTCCCAACTTCCTCCCCACCAGGGGGCGTCGGCGGCGTTGAAGGTCTAGCTAGACGCGGTTATTCTTAGCTGATCGTCCACCTGTCTTTGATTCCAGTCCTTTACGTAAGCCTGAATTTCGTTGTTGGCACCAATGAAGTTCGTTCCCTTATCAGATCTCATCGTGTTGCTAGTTCCGAAACGAGCGATTTGTCGTCGTAAACATAAGACAAAGCTGTTAGTAGATAGATCGTTCACCATATCGAGATGGATAGCTCTACAAGTCATGCATACGAAGATGACACACCATATCTTGACTATAGTCCTAGCACGATATACTTCAATAGGGCCAAATAAATCTACACCAGTATTAGTAAAGGGTGGTTCATAAAAGCTTACTCGTTCCCTAGGTAATTCTGCCTCTCGCTGTGTTAAAGGCCTACTGAATGCTTTCCTACAAGGTATGCAGTTCCTAAGAACTTGGTTCAGAGCTCTACGGGGTTTATAGAAATAATAGCGAGTTCGAATTTCGCTAAGAACTCATTCTCTACCAGCATGATAAAGTTTACTGTGAACATCTACAATCATCTTGATTTGTACTTCAAGATTTCTAATGAGTATGGGGAATTTAGTGTCAAAGGATAATGGCGCATTAGTCAGCCTTCCTCCAACACGTATTAACCCATCTATCATTGTGCTAGAGAAGCGATCCCTTAAGCGCATCTGTGGATTTCTTAACAACAGGAAATACTTATCGGAATCCTCGTAGCATTGCAGGAGTCGCAGTATCTGTTTATTGGCTTCTTCATGCTCCTGGTAACTGATCTTTTCTTTTAGAAACCGATCGGGTATTTTATATTTAGGTAGATCCTTAATAACATGAACTTGGACTGATGTTAATGGAGCAGTATCATTAGTGGTCTTCGTCCTGGAATAACGATGATGAAAACATCGCTTTAGATATGCGACGGCCTTACAGAGCCGATTCCATGAACTGTAATGATGTATTGCTCGCTGCAGCAGGGTTGAGATTCCTTGCGAGACGTCTGGTATTCCAGATTTCCAATCTCTATCCTTAATTTCCACAACAGACTTGTTTGTGACGAGGGATTGTGGATCCGAAGCATCATTTCCGGAAGCATGTAATACAGATAGATCGATCGTTGGTTTAAATAACTTCGATTTGCTTGCTCGGGTTTTAGGTTTTACCTTTTCCGCTCCCTTGGCTTGTCTGATCTCCGCTGTAGTAAGGTGAGGAGGCCATTCATCTTCTTCCTTGCTCAGGAAGTCGGGTCCACCCAACCAGTCTGGAGTATCTATCAGTTCCTGTGGAGTTGCTCCTCTGGAAGCGATGTCGGCTGGATTAATCGTACCAGGGCAGTGCCTCCATTGATCTATCGTTGTTCGACTAAGGATAATGGCCACTCTGTTGGTAACAAAGACGCTGAACTGACAGACTTCATTGGTTATATACTCCAACACGAGCAAAGCGTCGGTCCAATAAACAGTTTTCTCCAGTGGATAATCGATCTGTTCCGTGACATTCCGTCCGATGGCTGTAGCATAGATAGCCGCTTTTAACTCCGCTCGAGGAACCTTCAACTTGTTGTTAATCAATGCCTTAGAAGTGACCAAGGCGACCTTGATTCCATCCGGGGTTTTGACTCGAAGGTATGCTACTATTCCTATTCCCATATCACTAGCGTCTCCAAACACATGGAGTTGATAGGAATACGTAGGGAGAACATGACCAAAATATGAACGGGGAATTATAAAACTCTCGATGGCAGGTAGAGAATCTTCCCATTTCATCCATTTCTTTAACAGTTCTCCCGTAAGTGGATCGTCCCATGAGTGGTTTTCAAGCCACATTTGTTGTACTAAACTCCGAGCAATCAATATGACTGGGCTAATAAATCCCAATGGGTCGAAATAAGTGCTCAGGATACTTAGACAAATCCGTTTGGTCCAAACTGGATTCTCTCGCTGTTTTAGCTGAAAAAACAGGATATCTCTCTCCGTGTCCCACTTCAAGCCAAGCGTCTTGGTTTCTGAAAGATCATCTTTTATTAGGTCGAGGTCTTTTGTTCCTTGGTCTTCTACCGGTATCGCTTCCAGAAACTCACGGGAGTTGCTGGTGAATTTCGTCAGTCGAAATCCACCTCTTTTCAAACACTCTACCGTTCCTTTCGCGACATCAATGGCTTCTTTTACCGATGGAAGGGACTTTAAATTGTCGTCCATGTATATGTCTTTTTTGATGTTGTCAATCACCTCTTTGGAGAAGGCGTCTCGGTTGTCATCCGCAGTGGTCCGTACCACGGAGCAGGCGTTTGAAGGACTGGATATGATCCCAAAAGCCTGGATGGTCATCCAGTACTCCTCTGGTTTCTGTTTGAGGTCGCCTTCAGGCCACCATAGAAACCTTAGACTGTCTCTATCTCTATCTAGCGCCTTGACCTGTAAGAACATGCCTTCTATAGTGGAGGCGAACGCGATGGAATATTGTCTTAATCTGAGAAGTATTCCCAACAAAGATTGGAGCAAGTTGGGTCCTGGTAACAACTCGGAATTGAGAGATTGACCCATATATAGAGCAGAGCCATCGAATACAACTCGTACTTCATGTGGTTTACCGGGTTTGGGAACATAATGATGCGTTAGATAGTATGTTCTCTCTGTTATAGGTGTTTCTTCCGGTACTCGTTCTGCATAACCTTTGTCGATAAATTTCTTCAACTGCGTTTGGTACATTTCTCTAGCTGAAGCATTTGCTGTAAGGCGTCGATGTAATTGAGCAATTCTTTTCTCTGCCAAGGGTCGGTTGTTTATAAATCTAGGTTCTCGTTTTTGAAATGGTAGACCGATTTCATATCTACCTTGATCTTTTAGAAAACGTGTAGTTGTCTCCTGGATTTGCTTGGCTCTTTCTTCTTCTATTGATAGAGCCTTATCGTATGAATTGGGTTCTACCAACTCTTGTGTAAAGAATCGTACGGCGAGTTCGTCCCGGGTTCTAGCGTTGTAACGCTCTATCTCGTCATTTAGTTCATTATTGTATTCAATGGGTCCCGATGGGCGAATCAGTTGACATAAAGTTCGCTGATCGTTCCATGATTTATTTTCGGTTAGTAGGTCGATTGTGTTCTCTTCCTCGAAGAGTTGATATATGTCGTCATTATCTGAGGAGTATGGTGTTCCCTCAGTGGGTTCGTCCACCTCACTGCTCTCCTCTTCCCAATCCTTTACTTGAAGTAGCCGGTCTTGTGGCAATCTTTCTTCAAGAGTTCTGCGGGAAGGGCCAGTAAAGTACCAACCTACTCTAGTTCTTACCGCATAAGTTTGTAATGGCTGCGGTTGAGCAGGCCGTTTCTCCAATGTCTTGAGCGCCTCATGCGCGTTTTGGCCGATGAGGATTTGCACTCCAGGATAATCTGTTTGGAATCGAGGTATCTCCAGATGTTGGATGCTCTCGTCCTCGTCCCAGTTATAAGGTTCTACTTGGGTAGTGGCGAAGTTCTTTATTGCCACCATTTTTACTGACCTTATACTTTGTTCTCCTAATTTATCCTGTGGAGTGGACAACGCACCTAAATAGTAATCTACTGCTATGGTAGATTTCCAAACCTGCATAATTCCGGACATATTTAACTTGGTTCGGAATTTGGGTTGTCCAGCAAAGATATCCTCGGCTAATTCTTTGTCGATGAATGTTCCGGTGCTTCCGGAGTCAAGGAGGGCGTTCACTATGTAACTTTTGTTAGGACCGTGAACTCTTACCTGTACTACCGGAAATTCTCGTATTCCTACGTTGGAGGTTGGAGCTTTCCAAGATGGTTGTCTGTCAAAGGTGGTTAGGGGAAACTCCGTGTCGGTGTCCTCTTCATATGTAAGTGCTCGATACACTGTGGTATTTATTAGATAACAGGATTCGTTGGCATCGGAGAATTCGTCCGTATAGAATCCTTCCCACTCAGAACCTTGGTCAGTGTCGTTCACATCACTGAATTGGACATGTAATTCGGGCTAACTTACCTGACTCGGGTGGTTCCGTTCGAATTCACTGTGTAACAAGACGTGATGTTTCGCACCGCACTTTGCACACTTTATGTCGGAGTAACAGGTTCGCCGTTGGTGTCCTTGTCTGAGGCAATTATAACATAGCCGCTTATCCCACACGACTTCTCGTCTGGCTACTAGGGATTTCTTAAGGAATTCAGCACACGCACTCAAACGGTGGGGCCCATCGCACAGCACACAGTTTGGCTTGATGTTGCTCACTTTACCTTGGGTAATGTTATGTACCTTCGCTCGTTCTTCGGACTTTCTGACCTGAATTCTGTTGGGAGACTGAGGAGGGGTCTTGGTAACCTTGTCTCTCCTATCATTTGTTCGAGGCTTGTATTTACTTACATCTCTCTGAGTTTTGTTAACATAGTAAGAGTGGTCAGTGTCTTTTCCGCTGTCCTCTTCTTGAGAAGCTTGGCTTTCGCCGTCGTCAGTATACATACTGGGTTTACCCTTCTCCTAGTAACTGGTTTCTCACTTACCTTATTTTCCGATGTTTTTTCTCTAGACTGCTTTATGAGTTGTAGTTTGACCTCACCGTCTAGGAATGACATGAGATCAGCCATGGTAGGGCTCCGTCGTTGTTGCTCCATCATATACAACACTTTCTTGTCCCAGCGAGTACATACTCCACCCTTTGGTAAAGTAGAGACTATGGCTCCAATAACCATAGAACTCTGATATTCATGAGACTTACCTAACCAATCCAATTGTCGGCAGATCTCTTGAATCTCATCGGAAAACTCTATAATCTCGTTACTAAGGAACTTTCGGGGAGCTACTAATTTTGCATACAAATACTTAGCGATGTTATCCTTATTACCATACCTGGTGTTTAATGTATCCCAAACTTGTCTTAATCCATTTGGATGTCCAATAAACTTCAACGCCATTAACTTGGGAGGTCCTTCCAAACATTTGATGAGGAATCTCAGTTTCTCTCCGCTAGATAGTACAGAATTCTGTATACTATCTTCGTTTTCATTAAAATGTAACCATTTCATCTCGTCTCCATTGAATTTGACGATTTCTCCCACTTTGACCGCTTGGCGGGCTTCTGTTCTAGCCATCTGACGCGTAAAGCTTTCTTGGGCCATCGTGTTATTTAATATCGAATTATCGGTATATAAATTTCTCGGATTATTATCAGGTCTATAGGGAATATCATTACAAACAGGTTTATAATCACCCTTAATAGGGTTTGCTATAGGAGTTTCTACTTCGCTAGCAGTATAGATGCGTGTAGGCTCCACACCTTGCGCATGAAATACTTCAGGCCTAACAGGTTGACACATTGTTACAGGGGGTGTTAGTATGCCCCTTTTTACATTTACTAATTTATCGCGTTCTAGCGCGATACTTTGCTGCACTTCTTGCAGCTCTAACCTACTTTCCCTGACAGTTCCCTTGAACTGGTGGATCGTCTCCTGCATCTGTCCGAGCAGGACATTCATCCCCTTCCGTCCCTCCTCCACCCACTCGACCGCCGAAGCGGGAGTCGCCAACGTTGTGGCGGGCGGACGAGGGACTACGGGCGACCAATCCATTCGCTCGGAGTCCATGACAGGAACCATTTCAGGGGCTGTTCTACTAGGCACAGATAGTTTCGTGCTGTGTAAAGGGAATTTAGAGGTTGCTCCCTGGAATACAGGTGTCTCTAGCACCGAAGTGGTGGCTTCGAGAACAGGCCTAATTATTTCAGGTTCATCCGTTATAGTAGGGAGTCTACTTACAGTAACAATTCGGTCTGTGGGTCCTGTACTACTTACGGCTGTGCTAGCTAGTTGTCTTCTAACAGCTGGAGGTAAATCAGGCAATTTCTGACGGGGAGACGTTCTTTTACGCCTACTTAGACGAGATCTCTTTCCTTCACCTTCAGGGTCGGTGGTGTTTCCTTCTTCAGATGATGTATAACCTTGTCTTTTGGAAGTAGATCGACTCATCATCTGCATGCGACTATCCGTTAACCGTTTATTTATACTATCTTGACTTTCCTGAATATTTTCCAACGCTAGCTGGGCAATCTCGCCAGACGCTCTCCTTTCAGCTTCTGCTAATGCATCCGCCGCTTTTCTTTCTGCCTCTGCCACTGCAGCTTTTCTTTCTGCCTCTGCCGCCTTTCTTTCTGTTTCTACCGCCTTTCTTTCTGCTTCTACCGCCTTTCTTTCTGCTTCTGCCTCCTTTCTTTCTGCTTCTGCCTCCGCTGCCCTTTTTGCCGCTTCCACTGCCGCTGCCGCTTTTGTCGCTGCTTCTGCCTTTCGGTCCTCTATCTGTTTTTTCTTGACTTGTTCTTCCTGGGCTCTAGCGATGCGGAGTTGTTCATCAAATTTAGCTTGGTTTGCAGCTAACATTTCAGTATCAATTGCATCCAACACGTGCTTGGTTCCTTCACTATTAGGGGAAAGTCCAGCCAGCCGTCTTCTCAACTCCTCGTCTCCTAGGAATCTCTGATAGTCTGACAGATAGATATCAATGTCATCTCTCGGTCGCGGTCTCTCTGCTGTCACTTCACTTTCCACTTGAGAAAAGGTGGCATCGGTTGATTCTTCGTAGGTTGGTCGCTCAGCCAACCGGGATTTCCACTGGGCTGTTTCTTGAACTTTGAGACCTACCCGCTGGAACCAAGTCTTGACAGCAACTTGCAGCGACGTGTCCTGCCTTCTTTTGGAAGTTTCCTCAAAGGCCGATAGGATCAGTCTAATGCGTAGGGTTCTTTCTTGTACTTGATAAAGCAGCTCTTCCTGCTCTTGAGGTCCTTTTGGTTGTCGAAACAGTTGTTCTTCTAGTCTCTCTAAGGAGCCGAAGAATCCCTGCACATATCCTGCTGCCAACCTCTTCCAAACAGCAGGATCCTTAGTATCTTTAGTCACTCCCATCCGGTATATGTCTTCCCAAGTAGCTTCTGACAAATCTAGCGGAAATCCGGGTCCGGGAAAGTTCCATTGTGACTCGACAATAGACATCAATTCTTCCCTTGCGTACCCCGCATAACTATCCTGGGTCGATTGCTTATTTCTCGCCCAATCGCTTTGGTGTTCCTCCACCGCAATCAAGATCGTAGTTAGTACTGCGGCTGGAAGAGTTAGCAGGGGATCCGAGTAAGCTGTATCCACCATCTTCACTCCGCGTTCGGGGATCAGCTCTACAGTATCCGAACTACTGGAGCTATCGGGTCGCTTGGAACTAGGTTCTTGACCAAGACGTTGCTGCGATAGGACAGCTGCCTCTTGGTTCCGTTTGACCTGGGCTCGAGTGCCTATGATAGACCTATGGTGGATTAGCCTAGGGTCTGATACTACTGGAGGAGTGACCTTTCTTTTAGTAGGAGGTGAACTGAACTCTTTTCTTAAACGTTCCACACTCCTATCCTTGTCACAGATGGTTATATCAAGTAGACTATCTGATAGGTTTTGTTTTGTGTCAGACATATTTAGTTATACAGTTGAATGCCTACTGCTATAGTTACAGTTAAAGCAATTCTAGTAATTCAGTAGGACTGTTGGCCTAGTACCGGTAATTAATTACAATATATTAGGATACCGGTATACACTTATAATATATATAAGTATTGCAGACTAGGTTTGTCACAGAATACCGGTATATAATTTCAGTGCAAATATATACAACTATATAATAAGCCTATTATAGATACCGGTATATCAATTATTTAGGATAATTGAATTTCTGAAATTATAAGGTTACTTGGTTACTTGAGTTTACTCTATTACCGTTATTTTAGCAGTAGTCCAACTGATATTAAGACCTAATTGTTGTTTGACAGGCCTACTAGTTTATAAATCTTTTAAGTTGATTTATAATATATGTACATATATACCCTGATAAGGGGTTTTGTTACAATATTGAAATAGATGTTACTATTTCCGGGAACAATCACTACACAGAAGCTGTGCGCTCTCAGTGAAGTGCTACTTATTGGACACTAAAACGAATAATTATACTGGCCTACGTTACTTATCTACTAATTACTTACAATATTGTTGAGATTACAATCTCTAATAAACACACGAAAAAACTATACGTACGAATTTTTAGGGTAATTTAACAGGGAAACTAAGAACCAGTCTAACAAAGGGTTAGAACTTCTGGTTATTACAACGGATAGGATACTACGGTATTTGAAAATAATAAGCAGAATTAAATATACTGCGTTGTCCAGATAGGAAAATACCACCGCCTGACGACCTACAGCCGTATCGCTATAGGTACTACGTTATGTATCACGGAGTGTTCCTACCTAGAAGTTAATAGAGCTAACGAATGTGCCTATCAACCACTTTACAACACAAATATAATGCCTACACTAATTACTTTCGGAAAGCACTGTACACTAAACCCTAAATTAGGTACAAGTACTTGTAAAACAGATAACCAGTAGTTAAATATACTTGAACAGTTAAAAGAACCACGGCATCTGCTGGAGTGACCGGAGCACAAAATCACCAGTCTTTACCTACGCCAAGCAGCCCGTGTAGTACCGGGGTTAATTTAACTATAACGGTATGTATAACAAACACAATTACTGTAGGGATAAACTTGGGGACATGAATGTTGCGAGTAATCGCATAAACTCTGAATAATAAATATTACGCTACCCGTACAGAATACTCAAATAAAATACAAACCAAAATGCTGGCAGACTACTATCAAGCCTAAACAAACTACAGTATGTGCAGATTCCGAAATTGTTAGTTAGTATGCGTGCTAATACGGTAGTACGACTTATTCTTTAGCAGGGGGTTGACCTTACTACTACGAGTTGCCCCAACTTACTAACTGGCACTTTATCAGACTTACTCTACACACGCAGCAATTCCTTCAGACCCAACAACAGCCAGACAACAATCCAGCCTACAAAATATCTGAATAATATTACAGTACCTGAACAGACTATACAAACAATACAGGATAAACGCTGACGGACTACTATCAAGCCTAAATAAACTACAGTATATGCAGATTCCGAAATTGTTAGTTAGTATGCGTGCTAATACGGTAGTACGACTTATTCTTTAGCAGGGGGTTGACCTTACAACTACGAGTTGCCCCAACTTACTAACTGGCACTTTATCAGACCAACTCTACACACGCTGTAATCTTCAAGCCTAACAACAGTCAGACAACAGTCCAGCCTACAATGATCTGAACAATCTGAGCAGACTTACACGTCTTCAGCTCAATATTAACTTACTAGTAAATAAAACCGACAGAAATAAGTAGAATCTCAATAAAAAATCAGGGCTGCAGTCCCCGATTAAGTTCTAAGACCTACCGGTATACAATAATCAAAATCGAATAATACTAATGTACTTATACAGCAGTACCGGTTATGACAGTTGGGCCTACTGACCTACAGAAGTACCGGTTCAGGTTTACCGGTCGACCGGTACTTAGCAACCTTATTGCCTACTGCAATAAGATCAATAACTGTTATTGTACGCGCTTTTGGAGACCTTTAGCAGTTTAACCTGCCAAAATTTATATGTCTTTAGTTGGTAAATTGACTTTATAAGATGACAAGATTTAATACAAAATAAACACAACATTAGCCGAAGCCAGCCTGTGCGCGTTCATTCACCCGATGGTTACACCCGGGAGACTGGATTCGTATGCTTAGATTTATTGCAGTGAAGCCTACATGTATTATTCGATTGATCACTAATATATAATCTCTGGCAAATATTATTCACTTTCGGGAAATATTAGCAGTTCCTTTAGGACGTGGCGCTCTATCTATGTAAACAGAGCTATGACTTATACTACACACAACGATATGGCTTAGAATTCACGTATGAGACGCATTCTTTAGGAAATGCTTAGTTATCAATCACAATCACAATCATACACACTACCGCTACCGCACAATACTGCTCACTGGTTTGCCGACAGTTACTGACTTTGATCACGTATAAAGAGAACAGCAATTGACTCATGTAGTGGCTACCAAATAGCATTATATTCACTACAAACCACGATAATATAAGTCGCAATTGTTATATATAGCCTGTCTCTCTAACCTGTAGTGCATCAAGAAAATTGGGAAATTTGGGTTATTTGTTGATATTCTCCAAATAATAACATCCAACTAACTGACACAAATAATTACAAACAGTAAAAGCAGTAAGACGGTAGGTTAAGATATGATACAATATAAAAAGTGACTCGACCGAGTTGGAACGATGCGATATGATCGATAAGATAAGATAACAGTTATACGCTCTATAATCTAAGCATACTAATGTTTCTTATAAAGTCAGAAAACGAATTGATTCTATAGCCGGTGTTCCTGGCCTAGAATAAACCAACACACTGAACGATGATAGGAAAAAACTATATGAATACCAGCTACCCTTATTTTACAAAGGATCCCACCCACCACAGAGAATGAGCATATAGATAGGAAAATCAGTTCAGTAGATCTGTGATAGGTCAAAATCAAAATCAACTCAAATCCTATTGGCAGATACAGAAAGCAGGGCTATGGGGCAACCTTCCTACAGGGAAGAGCAAATCAGCCAATCAACAGGTAGATTGTACCATTCAAGCTAGAGATCCTTTTTTAGAGTATTCCAGCGTCTGGGGGGAACTGGTTAGCAAGGCAAACGAATCAGTTATCCCACAAAAGCTTTTACACAGCGTTTCTAACTTTACATTGCAGTGCGACAATATTTCGCATTATGTCCCTACGCCATACATTTTACGATGTATGTCCACCAGTATATCCAGTTTGTCACCGCGTCATTATTATGTTGTTCTAGAAAGTTTAAGTGCATAATTGCAAATAATTCCCCACAAATAAATATAATTATATCGATTCGCCATTGTTCATAATTATTACTACTTTTTGTTGGGCACAGCTTTGCAAAGACGGCAATGACGTCCAAGTGGGATCGAACTGGTGACCTCCGGGCTAGAAGTCTGTCACTCTAACCATTCAGCTAGCGGCTCAGGTAAAAGATAGACCTGGAAATACTACCTGATACCTTGTATATCCGCAATTTACTGTACCTCTTCATGGACTCAACCGTACTGTAGGTACTTAGCCGTCTTTAACCACTTCCAATCACAACCGCAAATGAAGGGGTAGTGTATATTAAACATAAACCATCACGGCTACAATGATTAACTATACACTCTACAGTAACTAAGTACTAATTTTATGTATTATTATAATTTGTATATTTCTATAGCGCCAAATTTACATGAAAACACCCTGTGGTGCTGAAACTTATTTTCAACTCTTAAGTTTCGATTTAAAAAGTTCAAAGCCGTCCATCTATTCTTTCTGGTAATTCGTTCCTAAAACTACAATTAGAACATCACAGATTGCAGGGCAGTCACGTATATTTAAATCAAACCAAACCTAAGCAGTGAAACTATATCAAATTTGAGGGGCGAGTCAAAACTGCGAGCCATCAGCGAAATGTTATAATTATATTATGGCCGTTTTCTAAAAGTCTCTGCGGTCGGGTGTCTGTGTCAGTGTGTGTGTCGGAAGTCATAATTGTCGAAATCCAGAGATATAACTAGCCATAGTCCTTACTACGATCAGTTTGACAAGTATGTATGTACTGCCTATCACTATGACTGACTGCTGATCTTGTGTCTGACGTCTGCTTATACTGCTGCAGTGTGGTATAAACCGGTAATGGTTCACGTTTACGTTCACCGGTCCGGTTAGTTGCTACAATACAAAACTAAACTACTCCATCTAAACTGTTAACATCCTTCGCCTATACAGAGCCGAGATGAGTAAGCCTAAGGACTCTCGAGGGAAGCAATCGCTTGCGAAGTCCAAATCGACCTATAGCGTACCGTACTTCCGATACAAAACAACCCTGGTACCGTATCTTCCGACGAAGAAGAATGCGTTGTCGCGTCGACATTCGATTCTCCAGGTAATTCCCTTGCTGATACAGGCCTCTCTGTAAGTGACCAAAAATTTGTCAATATAATTACCAAGCAAATTCGTACAGAAATGGCTCATCAGTTCTCCCAAAACAACAAAGGTATCAGTCGTCAAATAAACGATTTAGTTACATCTGTTGACTTTACTAACTCCCAACTGGAACAACTTTCTGACCACATAACCGGTAAACTAGCTAAATTTAGCTCGAGGTTAGATAGCTCCGATAAGGTCATTATTAGTGACCGCATTATTCAACGTAAGTGGAACCTAATTATATACGGTTTGGAGTCTAAAGGTACCGGTAACGAACCTAACAAAGTAACTAAATCTCTCTCCTCGAATCTCGCTATGTCGGTTGGTATTAGCTCCAACCAGCCTTTAGCAGCTTGTCATCGCCTTTCTTCTGGACCAAAGGCCCCAGTTATTGCTCGCTTCATTTGTCTCGATGACATACAGGAGTGGTTTGGCAAAATAGCGGTTCTTGGTAAATTAAACCCTCCGATTACAATTTCTCGTGATCTCCCATCGGAACTCTTGCCTATTCGCAAAGACTTACTCCAATTAAAGAGATCCATGTCGCCCGAAACCCGCAAAACAACCCATCTAATAATTGATCATCGATCATACCCATTCATTTACTTGAAATGTAAAGACGGATTTGTAACCACATCGAATCTAATACCGGAAATTCCATCTATCGCCTCAATCCCCGAAACAACATCCGCTGCGAAGTCTATTCGTGGCAGGGGACAAGGACGCGGGAAGTAATCGAGAAATCGACCTCGCCAACCTCTATAACGAGACTCATCTCGTGACCTCACGCGCTGCTCAACAAGTTTGGGATCATTTAAAACCTTTATATAACAATCTTTGGTTCGCCAAATTCTCTACGTCTATAATTACAAGGTTTATTTTCTAGATTCTAGATTTTTCTATCTCCTGTAAATTTTTAGTCCAATTGTAGAGATGATTTCTGTAATATTCATTTAGTATTATTCAGTTGTATTATTATTCAGTTAGCAAATTTTTATATTCAGTGTAATTGGAGAGATAATTTTTTCTAATTGGAGAGATTATTTTCGTAATATCCAGTCTAATTGGAGAGATAATTGTTGTAACATTCAGTCTAATTTCTATTTAGAGAAATAATTTTTTATATTTGGAATTACAATTTTTGTAATATGTGAGTCTAATTGGAGAGATACTTTTTTCGAATTGGAGAGATAAGAAGTATCAAGCCAACGACCTACCAAGATATTTTTTTAAGCAACTTTATTTTCCTACGGTATAATTCAA